>JAFBJT010109483.1:42897-54920 GCA_016785325.1 Chascanopsetta lugubris
GCGCGCCCGCTCTCGCTCTGTGTGTCTCGCTCTGTGTGTGTGTGTGTGTGTGTGTGTGTGTCTCTCTCTCTCACTCTCTCTCTCTCTCTCTCTCACCTCCTCCTCCTCCTCCTCCTCCCGGTTGAAACATTACTGGCAATCTGCCAACGCTGCCCATGCGATCTACCGGTCTATCGCGAGTGATGTATTGGGCACCATTGCTTTAGTCAAATACAGTAAATATAATGACATAGTCTCTCACAGGCAGAGGGGGCGGAGGAGATTATAGCCATACGTTTCTTTTAATGACAACAATCTTGATCAGAACTTAAATGTTATAATAGTGTCTCTGTGTGTGCGCGCGCTGACAGCGAGACAGGAAGTGCAGGAAAGGAGACAGAAATTGCATGCTGATGTGTAAATAAGATAAGACAAGTTTAATAGTTGATTTAATAAAAGAACAAGTTACAGACCTATTCTATAAGGTAACCTTTGTTATGACCACGGTTAACCTCTCAAGTCTTTCAGGTAACCCGCGACTCCTTCCAATTACATCCTGATTCCTGGCACCTGCTGGAGAGCCTTTAAGAGCTGAGGATAGCTCCACCCACTCTTTCACTGCAGTTTGGGCCTGCTGCATGCCACCAGCCTTCACCTAGAGTTTGGTCCATTGTTCCATGCTTTGTCTGTTTTGAGCAATAATTGTTACTTTGATCACAAGTTGGTTCCATGTGTTGCTTCCCCATGAGTCGGGGTCGTAACATATTGGGGGCTCGTCCGGGATTGGTTTGGTCCTATTGAGTGATTTTTCTCCTAGACTGTGTAAGACTGAGTGGAGTTCTGTGTGGCATTGTGGCTGTGGGCTGCAGTGTTTGTCCTCCTGTTGAGTATGGTGTCTGAGTATTGTTGAAGCTTCAGTGATCCCTCTGGTTAGGTAGGGAGTGTGCTCATTTGTTTTTTTGCCTTTTTTATTTTCGAGGCAAATCCTGGGTGGGTGTAAGTGTTCAGGTTCCTAACCATCTGGTTGACTGAGTTTCTGCTTTTAAAGATGCCTCGAGCCTGGCACGCCTCAGAAGATACTTAGGGTTGAGTAAAGGTTAGGTAGGTCCTAGAGGGCTTGCTGTTGATTGTCAACACACTCAAGGGCTTGCTTCACTCACTGGGGGGGGGGGGTGGTTTGGGTTTGTTGGTGTCCTGTCCTCTAACTTGGTATGCAACCTGTTTTGTCAGGTTGTAGTTTGTATAACTTGACTTTGTGTAGGCTACTTTTCCCTGAGCTTGTTGCCTTTGGTTTTGATTACTAGCACATCCCATTTAATTAGTGGCATCAATTTGAGTAATATTGATTACTAACAGGTGCCACTTGATTAGTGGCATTGGTTTGAGTAATATTTAGTGCTACATTAGTAGCTTGATGGGTTATTTCTAGGCCTACATATTTGTGACTATTGCACATTTGTGATTTGTGACTCATTTGAGAAAGCAGTTGTGAGTTGGCTGTTTTTGTGTGGGACACTTAGTAGTACTGTGTATCCTGGTTAGAGTAAGGTTTCCGTTGCAGTTAGCCAATTGTGTAAATGTAAGATAGTTTATCCAGTATGACGACACTTGATAACTTCATTAGTGCACCTTCAGAGGAGCTGCTTGAGCAGCTTACAAAAGCTACTATGATTTTGAGATTGCTAGCAGTGAGAAGCGTCTGAAAGAGAGCATTAGAGAGGCTCTGAAGGCTCTGTTGACTGAGAGAGGAGTGCTAAGGCCTGTGCCTCCATCAGCTCCTCAAGAAGGGCTCTCAGAGCCTCCTCAAACAGACGTTGCTCTTGAGTTGAGGCTTAGGGAACTGGCCTTACAACAATTGCAACTACAAGATAAGCAAGAGGCGCGGCTACTCAGAGAAAAGCAAATGCACTTGGAGCATGAGTGTTTCCTAAAAGAACTGGCACTTAAACATGCTACTTTGTTGCAACCCTCTAATGTTGAGTCGCCTGCATTTGATGTAGCTAGAAACATTTGATTGGTTCGTCCCTTTGTGGAGAACGATGTTGACAAGCATTTCCCTCATTTTGAGCAAGTGGCTAAGCTTTCAAAATGGCCTAAGCATACATGGACGTTACTTTTACAGAGTGTTCTGGTGGGGAAAGCGCAGGAGCCTTACTCTGCTTTAAGCATTGAGCAAAGTATGGACTATGAGACAGTTAAAGGGGCTATTCTGAGAACCTACGAACTTGTTCCTGAAGCATATTGCCAATGTTTTAGGAGTCTCAATAAACTTGACAGACAAACTTATGTTGATTTTGCAAAAGAAAAAGAGACCCTTTTTAGTAGATGGTACAAGTCTCAGAGGGCCGAAACAAAAGAGGATCTTACACAATTGATCCTGTTGGAAGAATTAAAAAACTGTCTGCCTGATGTCATTTGTATCTATATAAATGAGCAAAAGGTGTCCACCTTCGACAAAGCTGCTGTTCTAACAGATGAGTTCATCTTGACCCATAAGATCGACTTTGACAAAAGACAGGGCGAACCGAAGGGAAGAGCTCTGATCTGGAGAGATTCTGGAGCTTTTCAGTCATTGATCCTCAAGGACTCCCTTCAGTTTACTGATGACTCTGCTTTGGGCTCTAGTGTCCTTGTCGACGAGTTGTTGTTGTTCCAAGTGCTTATCGTCCTGACATCTTGCATTTGGCTCATGATAATTGTCTTGCAGGGCATATGGGAGTTAAAAAGACTTTGGACCGTGTATTTAGGTTTTTTTTTTTGGCCTTGTGTGAAAAATGATGTTGCCCAATACTGTAGAACATATCATGTGTGTCAAACTATTGGTAAACCTAACCAGAAAGTTCCGCCTGCACCCTTATACCCTATTCCGGCTATCAGGTAGCCTTTCGAGCGAATTTTGATCGATTGTGTGGGTCCGCTCCCTCGCACCAAGTCCAGTAACCAGTACTTACTGACTCGTGTGCTCCGCTACTCGTTTCCCTGAAGCTATTCCCCTGCGCAGGATTACAGCTTCAACAGTTCCTAAGGCTCTCATTAAGTTCTTTACTGTGTTCGGCCTTCCCAGGGTTGTTCAGACAGACCAAGGGTCAAATTTCATGTCCCGTCTGTTTTCTCAGGTGCTCAGACAGTTGTCGATCCATCATTGTACTTCGTCTGCTTATCACCCATAGTCTCAGGGAGCCCTGGAGAGGTTCCACCAGACTCTCAAGACAATGTTGCAGGCCTACTGTAAAGATTTTGAGAAAGATTGGGATGATGGGACTCCTTTGCTCCTTTTTGCAGCAAGGGATGTGACCCAAGAATCCCTGGCTTCAGTCCAGCCGAGCTGGTTCGGCCATACTGTGCGAGGTCCTTTGAAAATGTTGAAAGAAAAGTGGTTGACAAACCTGTCTCCTCCTACTAACCTCCTAGACTATGTGTGTAACTTCTGGTCTAAGCTAACTAAGGCATGTGATCTAGCTAGACAAAACTTATGGGAGGCTCGATGAAGGGTTGATACGACAGGAAGGTGAAGTGTCGGGTGTTTTCACCAGGGGACAAAGTTCTAGTGCTTTTGCCACTAACAGGTTCCACTTTGCAGGCTCAGTATAGTGGACCACACGTGATTGACCACCAGGTTGGTGAGTGTGACTACTTGGTCAAGACGCCAGAGCGTAAACGAAAGACGCGCTTATGCCGTGAACCTGTTGAAACCTTACAGTGAGGAACCAGCCCATGCTCTCAAATAAAAAAGGCTGCTGTGCTGAACACTTTGATTCATGTTGGGCAGGGGTGTCCAAACTTTTTTTAGTGAGGGCCAAATACAGAAAAATAAATACCAATAAATAAAAGGGCCGAGCCGCACATTAGAGGTGACATTTCTAATTTGCCTAACTTGCCTATAAGTCAGTGAATAAATAATAGATATATGCATACATCTATTATGCTGTCTGTCTAGCTATGATGCAGTACTTTTTTTACGATAAAATAATTAGTTTTTTACAATTATTGTTTTTTTTCCAAAGGAGAAATATGGAACAATAGACAAATTGAATTACATAGTGTATGCATGAAAATATAAAATTCATTCATAATTGATTTTATGAATCCATTTATTTCAACCTTAACATAATAGCTTACATTGCTTCAAGCCCAAAACTTCAACGAAGCCCAAAACGTAAACAAAGAATTGCTGACATGTGCATGATGAATTTTAAGCTCTGCCTGACGTGCTGCTCTGATCATTGTGGCTCTTGTAGGGATGACACTGCACAGATATGAACTTACATAACAGGTGACGTAACAATCAATCAATCAAAGTTTATTTATATAGCCCACATTTACAAATCACAGTTTGTCTCACAGGGCTTCACTGGGTGGGTAACATCCTCTGTCCTTAGACTGCTCAGCCAGTGTAAGGAAAAACTACCGGGGGGAAAAATCCTTTTAGTTTTTCCTTACTGGTACTGATAATCAGAAGAATAAAGCACTCTGTAAATATGTATATTAGGTTATGTGAAATTGTGGTGTATAGGTCAAATAAAGAAAACAAAAACAATTATTCAATCAGTGCAATTCATTTTTAATTTGTCAATCTCCACAAACAATGAATACAACAAACAACTCAACAAATGTACAGAAATACAGCAATACAACAAGCAATAACTTGTAATGTTTTCCACCTCATGTTACCTCCTCAGTGAGAATAATCCAGTCTGTTCTGGGCTTGAACAAGGGCATTGAAATCTGGCTGAAGTGGCTATACGCAGGACAGCTGAGAGGTGGTCATCAGTCATAGAGGATCTGTGTTTGGATTTGTTGAACTTCATCACAGAGAATGTCTGTTCACAATGATAGGTAGATCCAAAGAGGACTAGGATCCTCTGAGCATGCCTCCTCAGGTGTGGAAAGTTCTCCTCTTTGAGGGAGGAGTAAAAGTCCAGCAGTGAGACTGACCTGAAGTGCTCTGCAAGAAGTGTGTCAGACTGCAGGTCAATGAGTTCCATCTGAACTTCACTTGGTGCATCATCCACACTGCAGTTGAAGGGAGAAGAAACCATGTGCATTTCACTCTCAAGAGTTTTGAAATCTTGAAATCGCCTTGAAAACTCTGCATGCAGTGCTTCTAACATGGTTGAGTACTTTTGGAGGTGATCACCTGGTCTTTTGGCTTCCTTTAGTGTTGGCAAGTGGGTCAGAATGTTGTCCTTCACTTGGCTTGAGAGAAGCTGCAATTTTCTCATGAAAGCCTTCACTGCACTGTACATCTCATGCACAAAAAGGCCCATGCACTGCAGTTTGACATTTAGTTTGTTCATTAGTGCAGTCACATCCACAGCGAATCCGAGGTCTGCCACCCAGTCTTTATTTGAAAGTTCTGGGACGTCATGACCTTTCATAACACAGAAATCCTGAATCTGGTCTCTCAGGTCCCAGACACTTTTCAGTACCGTGCTAAGGCTGAGCCACCTAACAGTGCAGTGATAACTTATGTCAATCAATCAATCAATCAAAGTTTATTTATATAGCCCGCATTTACAAATCACAGTTTGTCTCACAGGGCTTCACAGGGTGGGTAACATCCTCTGTCCTTAGACCCTCAACAAGAGTATGGAAAACTACCAGGGAAAAAACCCTTTTAACAGGGAAAAAAGAAAAGGAGAAACCTTAGGGAGAGTCACAAGTGAGGGATCCACTCCCAGGACGGACAGACATGCAATAGATGTTACGTAGAGTGTTCAGTAACAATTGTTCAATTTCCGGGTTTGTCACAGCTCGCTCGCAGGTTCAGGACCCAGCGCCAGATCATTCGTGGCTTGAGACTTGGGATGCCGGTGTCCTCGTCACGTCTCAGTTTCGTCTCGTTCCCCAACGGCAAACAAAGCTGAAAAACAGTCGAAAATTGTTTGACTTTATGTTAACTTATGTCACAATGTTCAATCTCATTTTCCTCCAAAAATACAACAAATTGTCAGTGATTTAATGCTCTCGCTCTGATGAAGTTAACTGTTTTAGTTACAGCATCAACAACATGTTTCATTTTTAACACTGTCTTACACAACACTTCCTGATGTATAATACAATGCAAAAATGTCCATTTCTGCACAGGGTTAATTTCCGTCACTTTATCCTGCATTCTCTTTAAAAGTCCAACATTTTTCCCCATCATATTTGGACAACCATCTGTTGTCACAACTGCAAACTTGTCCCATTTCAGTCCTAACATGTCCAAACATGCATTTACCTCTCTGAACAAGTGGTTGTCCCTTTCATCGACTGCATGGCTGCCAACTCCTCCGTGATTTGAAAGTCTGCAGTTATCCCACGTAAGAAGATGAGTAGCTGGGCGGTGTCACGTACATCGCTGCTCTCATCCAAAGCCAGAGAAAAACAGTCAAAGTCGGCCGCTCTGTTCTTCAGCTGAAGCTCTAAGTTTCCCGCGATGTCCTCTATCCGCCTCGTTACAGTGCATCGGGAGAGTGAAAAGCTCTCAAATGCGCCCTTTTTCTCCGGGCAGATCAGCGCAGCAGAGTCCAATAAACACTCCTTAATAAACTCTCCGTCAGAAAACGCCTTACTTTTTCTGGCGATTTTGTGAGAAATGACATAACTTGTCCTGACGGCTGCATCTCTGGGGGTGTGAAGTTTGGTAAGAAGTCCTTGTTGGGTTTGTAGTTTTGCAAGCAATGCATCAGACTCCCTTGCACGCTCTTCATCAGACAGATTTCTGTATTTATCTTCATGCTTGGTCGTGTAGTGGCGATTCAAATCATAATCTCTAAACACAGCGACCTGTGTACCACAGATTAAGCACACTGCTTTACCTTTAATTTCTGTGAAGAAATACTTGGTAGTCCATGTCTTATTAAAAACACGGCATTCGTTATCAACTTTTCTTCTCTTAGGATAAGCCGAAATCTTGAGGGGGGCCTGGCGAGCATCACTTGTCGCTGTTAACCTGCACTCATGTACGCGCATACGTTCATACAAAACTTAACGTAACGTAACGTAACGCTTTTCAAAATAAAAGTTAAAAAAAAAGACACAGATGTTTGTTTAATTTATGTTGTTTATGATTGGCCTCACGCGGACCGGACAGGGACGCACAAAGGGCCGGATGTGGCCCCCGGGCCGTGGTTTGCCCAGGTCTGTGCTAGGCCCACAGTACGTCTGGTCAGGGTGGACGATGGACAGCATCACCCTCTTCAATCTAAGGGCCAGATCTTTGGACAGGATTTTGTAATCTGTGCACAACAGCGAGACCGGCCTACAGTTCTTAAGATCTTGTAGGTCTCCCTTCTTAGGCAGCAGGGTAAAAACAGCCCTACTGCAGCTCAATGGAAGTCCTCCTGCCTCCATAATGTCAATAAGGACCTGGAGCAAGTCTTGCCCCAGTACTGGCCAGAAGGACCTGTAGAGCTCTACAGAAAGGATGAATGATCATCCTTTGTCCATTTTTCTCCTCTAACCCAAGGAAGAAACAGGTTGGGGTGTCCATCTGAGTGATGTTTGAGAAGCGGGACCTGACCAGAGCTCCCTGTGCTGAGACGCCCAGCAGCTTGGCTATGGCCGACAGTTTGGATTTGAGGGAATCTGAATGCCCTCGATCTCCTGAAGAAGCTGCTAAACCTTGCAGTTCTTCTACTTGCCTCTCCAGATCTCCCATGGACTGGGCCACATTGCGAGTGATATTGCGTGTGAACTGTCGGCAGAGTTGTTTAATTTGTACCTTCCCAATGTCCCATCACTGCTGAGTGCTGGTGTAGGTAAGTCTGCTCTGGTCATTTAGAGCCACATTAAAATGCCAATGGGTGCTTTTAAAACGAACAATTTAATAAAAATGGAGCAAAAGACTAAACGGTGATCTGAAAAACCCACTGGCTAAATAAAACACCCTTTAATAATGTTTTGCTGGTCCAATCTGGCCAAAGGGGTTCCACTTGTGTGACTTGAGGTGTACTGCTTGTGGTTTGGGTTAAAAACTCTCCACAGGGAGGATCCTGGTTTGGGGATGGCTGGTCCCGCCGCATGAAGGCCTCATGCTGGGGGTGGGGCTGCGCTGCGGGAGCAGGGGGGTGACTCTGGGAACACCTTACATCACGTTGTCCGCCTGCTCTCTCCGGGCCAGGGGATGGCCCTTGTCGCCCCCCCCCCTCTCTGGCCACCCTCACAGGGTCGGGGGGTGATCGCCCCTGGGGCACCGGGGGATTGGTGCCAGCCTTGACCTGCCACTGGGCGGGGACTCAGGGTGCTGGCCGGCCGGAGACGGGCATGGCCTCCTGCTGGGAGTCGGATTGGTCCCCTTGTGCCCCTGGCGCTGGGACTCACGGGCCCTGCTCAGGCTGGAGCAGCCTGGATTTGCCCGGGGGCCCCTTGCTTCCGTGCTCCATTGGACTACCACGCCGGCCTGTGCGCTGGCCCCTTCTGTCGCTGGCTCCAGGCTGTTTCCTGGGGCGGCCTCATGGCCTGCTTCCCTGTGCCGTGTCTCGGGGCCGTCTCCTGCACTCCCGGAGGTGTCGGGCCCCACGCAGCCACGGCTGGTGCCTACCAAGGGCAGGCCGGGGTGGGCGGTGGGGCTATGGCCTCCTATTCATGTTGCAGCCTACAGATGATGAACCTCAGTGCGCACACACACCCACCCCTCCTCGCATTTACTCTCCGGTGTATTGTGCATGCTCCACAACATCATGTCTGACCACTACTAGGTGAGCCTCTACTAACTCGCTCTCCTTACTTCCTTTTGTTTATTTTTTTTTCTTCTCTAATTCATCCCTATTATTTGTACTTTACTTTCTGGCCCTCCCCTCTCATTTATCTAATGTATACGTTTTCCTCCCCAAAATGATGTGACACTTGCAATTCCAATTTCAGCACTCACACCCAAGTAGCTAACAGTGTGAATGCATTTGTTACGAGTACCTGTCACTGGTGATGGTATTTAAGGTGAATGGCACTGGTGAATGTTTGCTCGTCATGTTTATTTTGAGCAATCTATGCAATGGTGCAGTGATCCCCCCCCTTCTCTCTATCTGTCCACCTTCTTCTCCCCCAACCCCCACTGTTCTTTGTCTCTCTTTCTATCCACTCCCTGTGCTCTGCCCGGCCCAACATCCTTGCTCACAACACATGAGCAAAAATTCGAAGCATGACCCAATTATTATAATTATTATAAAGGTTAAGTAACAGGAGGGAGGTACATGTTACGTACATTCCACCTGTCAGAGTAAAATCTGTCGGCACAATCAGGGATCCAGACTTCGAATACTTCATGCCAAAAAGCAGGACAGGACAGGTTAAAATAAAAAAATAACTCTCAACAGGTCAGACAGGTCGTGTGTTTCTAAAATCAGTCTGAGCCTGTGGGAGGATGCAGGGTGTGGTTCCTGATGGTTCCTGTCTAGGTTGGGATCAACTGTATAGTTAAAATCCCCCCTAAAAACATAAAATCATCCCCACAGTCTTTAAGGGTTTGGTGTAAAATGGCTAAAAACGTCATCCTCTCCACCCTGTCAGTGGGAGCGTAGACATTTTAAAAAACAAACTTGACTTCTTCATTTAAAGCTTCAGTGTTCAGCAGTACACCTGGGATGATTTCTATTTTTACACACGACACAAGTAAAATGTTTTTGAGAGTAAAATTCCTACCCCTCCATTGATGTTGGACCTATGACTTAAAAATCTCCCCATTAAAAGCCGTCTTCCAATGTGGTTCATTATCAGCCGTGCTGTGGGTTTCCTGTAAAAACATCATGTCCAGTTTCTTTACCTCCATCAAATGTAGCTCTTTTAAAATCACCCCCGATTTTAAAATCACACATACATAAAAGGAGGTAAAAAAAAAACACAATGATAAAACAGGACGATGTTTGGAGAGATAAAAACTGATGTTTAAATAACCTCCTCCTCACTGATCAGTTGAGCTCTTAGCTTGACAATGAGCTTCTTTAATCTGTATATCTCCTGATCATTGAGGAGGTCATCAGTTCTGCCAGACTTCCTGGTGAGAGGGTGAACAGACTGAATAAATAACTTTAAATCATTAAAATGCTCCTCTACAACAGGAAGTCTGGCACCTTTGGTCATCTCTGAGAACTTGAGCTCAGCTGGTGACACTGCACCTTTGATGTTTTTCTTTGACTTTGATTTTTCTTTGTTTCAGTGATTTTGTTTTCTGAGATGTTTTTAGGATCTCATCTTCCAACATGTCCTCATCAAGACGGTCCCTATAAACAGATTTGTTATCAATTTTCTTTTTCTTTTCCGCAGGAGTCCCGGCCCCGCCGCCAGGGCCGGAGCCACCTGAGCGCTGGCTGATACCACTGGATCACCAGCCGCCGATGCCGAGGCTGGAGCCACCAGAGTGACAACCGTGGTCCAGTCACTTGCCACAGGCGACGGCCAGAGCAGGAGCGGGAGTGGCAGCCGGTTTGTACCGCCGCGCCTCTCCACCATCCAGACAGGAGTGGATCAAATGTCCCTCCGCAATGCAGCCAAAGTACTTCATTGTCTCCATGGAGGCGAAAACCATGTAGTTAAAACAATTGACCTTAAAATTAAAAGACAGGTTTAAATCACTTGTGGTGCCTTTGAGTAACATGTACACCTGTCTCTTGTGACACACAACATGTTTTAGCTTCGAGGATTTGCAGCCAAAAGACACCATTTTAATCTGGGAGACGAGTTGACCGTAACGTAAGTTCTTTGGCCAACACTTTGTTTCTCAGGAACGGAGGTGCGTTAGAGATTTACCAGGGAGCGAAGGTGTCACGTACCACTACACCATTCTCTACCACCTGGTTCACCCTTGATGAGTCATCTAGGAAGATAACGATCCTGTGGGACGCAGACTTCAAGCTGCTGAACCCTACCACGTCTCCTACCACCAGACCAGCTTCCTCCACCGACGGCATGACAGTCTGTTCAAGCTTGGCCACCTTCATGTCAGTTACCAGCATTCTGACACCACGCCACTCACCCACCACCAGTAACTCAAACACACATGACACACAAGACACAAAACTACAAACAAATAACAGACATACACACACAAACAGAAAGATTACGAGAGAGAGAGAGAGGCAGGCAGGCAGAGCAAGACATCAGAGCGCAGTGATATCGGAGAGGACTGTTCAATGCTGTGACCTACATTCTAGTACATTCCACTACATTTAACTACATTTAACTCAGGAAACCACATGCATTATCTCAAACAATTTTCGACTGTTTTTCCAGCTTTGTTTGCCGTTGGGGAACGAGACGAAACCGAGACGGTGACGCGGACACCGGCATCCCAAGTCTCAAGCCACGAATGATCTGGCGGTGGGTCCTGAACATGCGAGCGAGCTGTGACGAACCCGGAGATTGAACAAACCAAAACGAAGATGGATATAAACATTTAGTCATTCACATTTTAAAAATATGTGTATTGTTACTGAACACTCTACTTAACATCTAATGCATGTCTGTCCGTCCTGGGAGTGGATCCCTCACTTGTGACTCTCCCTAAGGTTTCTACCTTTTTTTTCCCTGTTAAAAGAGTTTTTTTCCCCCGGTAGTTTTTCCTTACTCTTGCTGAGGGTCAAAGGACAGAGGATGTTAGCCACCCTGTGAAGCCCTGTGAGACAAACTGTGATTTGTAAATGCAGGCTATATAAATAAACTTGATTTGACTTGATTGATTGATTGACCTTTGAATAAAAGTGATTCAAACCCAACACACACTTGTATTCATCCCTTCCTATGAAAGTGGGGAAGAAATTTCATTCATCAACAAACAGATGCTCCATTTCATTACAGTATCTTTACTTTACATCTTTCTTTCTCCCATTTTTCTCCTCTTCTTTACTTTTGTTTCTTCCCACAGAGAGTGAGCAGGAATCATTCAGCCGGAGGAGAGGGGGGTGCAGGGAGACTTATTTTAGATTATCATTTGTAGTAATATTAATTGGGTATTACTTTACATTTGATTCAGTGTGACCTTTTCTGTTTTAAGAGTTAATGGTTACAAATCTTAAATCTTCAATTACATTAAGGGTGATCCCCCCCCCCCCCCCCCCCCCCCCCCC
>JAFBJT010109484.1:0-20240 GCA_016785325.1 Chascanopsetta lugubris
GCACTATAAAGGCTAACAAATGATATTCTCATGGCCTCTGAAGAAGGACTAGTTTCTCTACTAGTCCTGCTGGATCATTTGACACTGTAGACCATGAGATCCTACTGCATAGATTAGAACAAAATGTCGGGATTAGATGAACGGCACGTGTCTGGTTTAAATCCTACTTATCGGACAGATTTCAATTTGTTAATGTAAATGAGAAATCCTCCATATGCACTAAAGTTAACTATGGAGTCAAAGGGTCCCATTCTTGTGCCACTCGCTGAAGTTCAGTGGCCATTCTCACCATGGTTGCCAAGCGATCAAGTGTTAGTCCATCTTTCTCATCTTTATCACACTTGTGTCCTCTTCTTCCCCTTCTCCCTCATCCTCACTTGGTGGCTTTGTCATCTCTGCCATGTCTTCATCAGTCAGCGGATGTGTGTGTGCATCATGTCATTAAAGCCGTCTCCACCAAGCTGTTTAGCTAGATTCACAGCTGTATCTACCGCAGAGTGATGGATCTCGTCAAGGGAGACTCCGGTCGGGTTTTGCACTGCCTCTGGCCACAGTTTTTTCCAGCATCCAGTTCTTTTTCCTGCAGTCATTAATCCACAAAGCTAAAGCAGACTCCATCCTTACGATGGTCTTGTTGCGGACAGTCACAACCCTTTTTGCATCCTTGTTAAAACGTATTGCTGCTGTCCAGAAGTTTAACTTTTTCTGCGATTGTTAGCATTTTCCTCTGCCGTTTGAACGCGTCCGGAGGTGCCTTTGTTGGTGCAGAACGTTTCGGCGACATTGTGGGTTTTGTCAAGGAGAAAATTTGCGAAGGTTAATTTGGTGGTCTGTACAGAGACGAGGCACGGAAACTGATGACATTGGTCTAAGTGAAAGACCAATGTCAATTTTTTTCACTTCCAGACTACAGTCCCTTAGCCAATCAGGATTCAGAGCACAATGCGCTGTAAAAAAAAAACTCCGCAAAACAGCGAAGCCGCGAAAGGTGAACCGCGTTATAGCGAGGGTTCACTGTATACAATTTCACCCCAGCTATACTTATCCACACGGCCTGACAACCTAAACCATTCGATCTACTTCTTAACACAGAAAAAACTGAGGTCATAGTCTCAGGGCCGAATACCTTAGTGTGCCACTGTTAAATCAGGCAATAACCCTGGATGGCAACAGCCTAGTCCCCTGCTCTACTGTGAGGAACCTGGGAGTTTGATTTGACCAGAACTTATCAGAACCTATCCCGACAAGATTCAGAAAAACTAATCCCTGCCTTTATAACTTCTAGGCTGGATTACTGTAACTCTTTATTGTCAGGACGTCCCACTAGGTCACTGAAAAGCCTCCAGCTGGTCCAGAATGCTGCAGCTCACAGACTGACTGGAACCAGAAGACAAGATCATATAACTCCTGTCTTGGCTTCCTTACATTGGCTCCCAGTAAAAAGTAGAATAGATTTTAAAATCCTGCTTCTTACTTACAAGGCCCTAAATAATCCAGCCCTGTCCTACATTAGAGAATTTATCACTCCCTACAAACCAAATAGATCACTCTGCTCTCTAAATTCTGGTCTACTGGTTGTCCCCAGAATTAATAAGTAAGACAGGTGGTAGAACTTTTGGCTACCAAGCTCCTCTCCTGTGGAACTAGCGCCCACTCTCAGTTCAGGAGTCTGGTTCTGTCTCAACCTTTAAGGTGAAACTCAAAACTTACCTTTTTGACATAGACTATAGTCAAAACGAGATCAGGCGAGACCTGAGTTGAATAAGCCATACTAAGCTGCTATGAGCTCAGACTGCGGGGGGAATTTCCCATCATGCACTTTGAATGAGCACATAGATTGAGCACCCTGCCTTCAAATGATCACCCCTGCCACATTTTATCATTCACATTTAAAGATGTTTGTATTGGTATTGTTGATGGGGCTGTGCCCTCCGACTCATGTTGTGGCCAACAGATGATGAATAGGACTCTGACCGCTCCCACACCCTCTCCTGTCCCTTCAATGACTCATGAACACAGATGTCCTTGAACCATGACCTCCTCCTCCCTCTCTCTCCCTCCTCCTCTGTCAGACTGACAGAGTACAAGTACATATTGTAGTTCTCCTTTTCTCAACATGGGCTGGTACAATCCACTGGTACAAATGTGACAGCACATCGTAGGCAGAGCAGATCGAAAGTGGAGCAGCGGGAGAAGTTGAGGAGAGAGAAATATCTCCATGAAACATTGACTAAAATCAGAATAAGTGGAGACTGTCCTCGCTCTGCTTCTGCAGAAACTTTAAAAAGATGAAGAAGAAAGAGCATTAACAGTGGAGACAATGACATGATGAACCAGTCATTTCATCTTCCATGTTCTACCAGCTCACTTTGATCTGATCACAGCTGCAGGCGCAGGAGTAACCGACCTTGTATCTAACACCTCGGCCAGTCTGCTGCTGAGGATGACGTCCAGGACAACAGAAACGAGGCACTCACTGAGTGTCCTCTGTCCTCCTGTCTCACAGCCTCAGCCACACCACAGTCATTTCCACAGTTCTGTCCGCAGGGGGTCGACATAATATGCTAATGACTTAAATGTTATACCGTATCCATCAAATATCAAATCTTAATTTGATGAATTTGAAGGTCAAAATAATTCTTAGCATTAATTTCTGCATTTTTGGAGCATGGTGGACAAATGTTCAGGGCCTGCGTTAGTGCTCAGTTTGTTGTCTGTTTTCGGTCAATCCATTCAAACTCAGACTGAGTGGATGGATGGATGGATGGATGGATGGATGGATGGATGGAGCATGACCCTTGGTGGGAGCCTTTGAAATCTGGCAGTTATCCAGGAAGTGTTTTCATTTTGGTGAACATAGTAAGACAATGGTTTGTGACATTCTCACTCATTTTATAACAATGATTGATAAACCTTGATGAAGACCTCTTGCGTGGGACTGATTTATATCTGTGAAGTGATGAGCCTTACGCTATGTTCTTGTTTTGCTGATTTTATGATTGTCATTTCATGAAGTAAATGAGTAATCTATTACTCAGTAAATAACTGAATTCCTTAGTTGATGACGTACTGCTGAACTTGGATTGTCCAGTGCCCTGTGTAGTCCAAATATCCTTTCGTTCTTACTTTCTTTGTGTGTTTCTGTCTTTCTTTCTTTCAGCCTTCCTTTCTTTCTTTCCATCCATTCATCTCCTGCTCCTTCATGACAAACAGACCCCTCAGTTTGGACTGTGAATTAACAAATGGCATTTTGTAAATGAGATTGGTTTGGCTAATATGATTTGGGTAGAGGAAGAGGAGGTGGAGGAGAGGGAGGCAATAAGGGAAAGCAATTTGAAGGGAGAGCCCTCCCCACCCACCACGCCCCACCTCCCACCTGCTCCGCTCCCCATCCCCCACCTACCGTCCTATGCACCCTTTCACATGCATTAGCACATGAAGCCTCATTAACTCCATGGAACCCTGCATCAGTGGGATGAGTGTTTACTCATGGGATGAGGCTCTCACTCACTCACTTACTCACTCATTCACTCACTCACTCACTCACTCACTCACTAACTCATTCATCTCAGGATGACCACTGCCCAAACAACATGTCATCATACAGCGCCCCCTATCAGCTGACCACTGGCATGTAGAGTGGAAGAACCGAGGATTCATTGATTAAAAACATGAATGTCTTGGCACAGACACACTCACACATTCTGCAGCTGCGTTAAATGATCAAAATGTTTGAGATTAGGTTGAGGGGGGGAGCAGCAAATCGTACACTGAATCAACACATTGAGTGAGAGGAGCAGAGTAAAGTGAGCGCAGTGATTGCCTGATGCTGTGGTTCATGACTCATGTGAGAGTATTGAAAGAAGTGGTAAAGGTTTCCACAGAGGAGCAGATGAGGGGGTGAGCAGAGACAGACATGGTGTGAATAATTACAGAGGATGCAGAGGGTCCCCTGCAAAGAGAGAGGGGCCCCTGCCCAGACTTACTATTGTTAGGGGCCGCTGCCAATAGACTTACTATTGTTAGGGGCCGCTGCCAATAGACTTACTATTTCTTTTTTCCCCACAAACGCAGAGTTTCATTTCTCTCTCCACACAGACATAATATATATATTTTACAGACACGCACTTGATATTAATAATCCCTTTAACCAGAGGATGTACAAAAATGTGGCGTGGTCCTTCTCCGGAGGAGTCCTGCAGCACGTTAAAATTGCACGCCAAAAATAGCTTTATTTTGTCTACAGGATATCAGATATTTATTTATTTAGTATGTTTGAATGTCACATGTTCGATGTGTCAACACATGCGTCCTCTGTAGAGGAGGGCCATTTCCACAGCCCCTCAGGACAACTGAGTACATCTGAGAGCAGTTTTTACACATGTGCTTCAGCATATTTTCCAAATCATTTCCAAAAAGCTTGTCCAACTAAATTTAATTTACACAGAGCGCTGGAGAAATTATGCAAATCACTTCCAGGTAGTTTAGTGGATGTGGCTCCTTCATTCCACCTGCAGCTCTGCAGCTGAATCCAGTTATGAGATCAACCTGCAAGCTGTTTGTATGGCTGCTTCAGCTTCTACACTGTACAAACTTCTCTGTCACCTTTGGGTTCAGTCAAATTCGATGCTCATCAATCACAGGTGAGCACGGGGACATGAGCGGGTTCAGTGCACGAGGGAATGAAACAGAGGAACTGCTGCAGACGCTCTCATACAATGCGCTGAGGGTTCAGTGTTTCTAGGGCTCAGTGTTGATTGAATAAATGAGTTTGATGCTGTTCTTCTCATTGTCTAATAAATAATGCTGGTGTGGTCACACTGTGAACAGAGGACATGATTAACACAGTCAGATGAAGACATAGCCCATCAGTGCTTCAATGATTCCTTCCTTTCCTATGTATCCTTTATATGCTTCCTTCCTTCACTGAAGCCTCACATTCCTGAGTATCACTGTCCATCATCTGAGCAGCTTCTTGTTTTTTGCTCTCATTTAGAAAGAATCCAGTTGGTAACCTGACTACGAAGTGTAATCACTTGGCCAATAAAACTTTTTGTTTTAATGTCATTAAATGAAGACATTTCTGGTCCTTCTCTTTAGTTTCGAGCTCATGTTGGACAGGTTGTTAGCAGCTGTTTCTAATCAATGCTACATTTGAACAAAGTGCTGATCTGCTTGGAAACAGGCATTCATGGTTCCCAGGGGAAGACCACTGTGTGGATGATGTTGATAATTCATTGTTGTTTTTGATGATTGGCCTTTGTCATGTGATGCATGTTTCACTTTGATGATGCCTCCAAGTACTGCACTGATTGTTGTGTTCCTGTGGAATGTTTAGCTTTTTGGACTCATTATTTAAATGACATGAAATCAAATTTGTATGTGAGGAATGTGACTGATTTTGTATGTGTGTGTGTGTGTCTGTGTGTGTGTTTATGTATGTTTGTGTGTGTGTGTGCTTTTATGCATGTGAGTGTGTGTGTGTGTGAGTGGGGGGCGCAGTAACAGAACATGAAATTGCTACCGATAGTAAAATGAATCAAAGACATGCAGTAGCTGAGAGCAGCTGAATGACTTGGTTTTCTTGAACCAGCTCTCATCATCTCCTCATGTCGTTTTATATTTCATTGTATTTCTAAAAGAACATCTGAGTCAGAGGCAACAAATAATGCACGGTATTCAAAATGAAGAGACCGACTGGATGTGGGTGCTACTGACGGCAATGACAAGGAGCTGTGTGTGTGTGTGTGTGTGTGTGTGTGTGTGTGTAGCGACTCTTCACATGAAAGATAACCACCGGGATGACGACACTGAGGGATATGACAACGTAACAAGCGCTGTGGCCAAAGCTGGTCACCTCAGTAAGTCACAGCCTGCTCGCCTCACCACACACATGTAGAGCAGTACCCATGTGACCCATGTGATGTCCTACATGAGGGACAGTTCCACCTTCATCCACTGAGGTTTGTGGAACCAGCACAGGATTTCAGATTAACACAAATTTGTGCCAATGATGGTTTTCATATTATTTTTCCATGTTCGGAAAAATGTTTTGTTGCAGAGCCGTGGACACAACATTCCAATGTTCATCCCCTTTAATTCTGGATTTTAGGAACTTACCAGCACTGCATGTGTAGATGAGCTGAAGGAATGAGGTCATCCTGTGGCAGACAGAGGTTTGACTGTAGAGCCCAACCAGTTTAACGGGGTTATATAAGGACATACATGCAGACACAGATCACATTAAAACCTATTTGACCTCCAGGAGATCAAACAAGTGACGTTTCATTGGTTATGTTGGCTCGAACTGATGTTCCAGGGCTCATCTAATATTTGGATGGAGGCTGAAGGGGGGCAGTCGCTCTAATCTCAGGATGTAGTGAGACAGATTATGGAGAATTGGTAAATCTGATGTAGGGTTAGGGTTACACAGATTAACACTGATGTTGTCTGTTGGTGCAGATACTGGGCACTTACAGTGGCATAGAGAAGTCCACTGGCTCGTTTGGACAGAGCTGAGTCCTTATGTGTGTCAAACAGAAGCTGATGGTAACCATGGTAATCATCAAACCCCTCCCTCTCCTTGCCTCTCTGCTAACATGTTTGTTTGGTCATTTGTCCATAGTCGTCCCTCATCAAAGGGATGAGGGTGGAGGGTGTTGCACCTTGTTAGCCTCTATGAGACACATTTCAATTGTCAATTAAAACTCTCCTCTATCTGACCAAGAATTTCCCCCATGACCAAATGTTAGCATTTCTAACTGATATTGAAAAACTAAGAAGTTATGCATCCAATACATTTCTATAGTTCAATAGTGGTACATGCATGTCTTCAGGTTGCAAACCCCTGGTACATAGATAGAACTATGGGAAACAGTCACAATATACAGTGTGACCTCAAAGAGCCTACATGAGCCATATATCATCATCATCTTTGTTCCTGTATGTATATGAACATGCTGACATCAGCATTTGTCTCATCATCCCAGCATGTCTGCAGACGTGTTCGTTCTGACACACATGTTCAGGCTGCACATCCGTAAACACAAAGAATCAGGATGATAATAATAATAATAATAATAATGATAATACAGCAGTGTCAGGAGGAGCTTTTTACACATCAACAAGAGGGGGAACCAATCATTTCCATATGTATGCAAATTACATCAATCTGAAGCCATTACCAAAACAATTCATCTTTGACAATCTCTAAAACACTGGAATCATCATCATTGCAAATGGTTGACGATTCATTACAGCTGCTAATTAGATCATGAGTTCTATTGATAAAGTGTTGAAGGGTTTGACACAGTGTAAATATGTGTCAATTTGATTTATACACACAAATACAGAGGCCTGATGAAGGGCTGAGTGAGTCACTGAGACAGGGATCGAATCCCTTCTCTCTGATGATGTATTGATCGTGGGTTTAAAGCCCTGCGGACATCTGATCATCTTATGTGGGTCATGGGATTAAGCGTCAAATGTTACAGTATGTCACTCAGCCGTCCTCACAACGGGGACTATTAGTGATGTCATCGATTAGATGCTGCCTAGTGAGAGTGAGTGAGCAGAGAGGAACCAGCTTTCAACCAAGCACATTCTGCTTGGGTCCAAACATGGACCGACCTCCCACTGCTCATCAGACAAGACCCCTCACTGTCCATCTTTAAAACTCGTCTGAAAACCCAATTTTACTCTTTGGCTTTCAACCCAACATGAGACTCTGCTCTTGTTTGAGTGTTTTGTTGTTTTATTGTTTTAACATTATTATCTGTTATCTCTTATTGTTCTTATATTGTTTTTATATTTAATGTCTTATGTTCTATTCTGTTTATATACCGCTCTTTGTCAACCTGTGGCTGATTAAAGTGCTTGATATGATTAAAGTTGATATATATGATATGATATGAGTAAAGTGCTGACAGGAGGTCAAATCAATGTGTGAAAATGGAAATGTAGGTCGTGATGGCGATGGACAGAAAGAGATGCAATCAAAGACAAAATGGAGAAATGATTTATGATAGTTTATTTTCATTACGTATTCCATTATTTATTATTATGTCGGTATTTTCTTTTCTTATAAGAGTATTTTTCCATCCGGCGAGAAGCAGTAATGTGGCGCTGTACTCAGTTACTGAGTCAGCCAACAACTAATGATATTCACCTAGTTTTGACCACGTGTTTCCAGTTTTTTTGGTTAAAGACGTACATTATCTGGCTCCTTGATTTTTTTATCATGTTTAAAGGATAAAGTGTGATCTGTAATGTAATTTGTAAAAAATAGTTTAGCTAAATTCATGTAGATAAAATCTGTAAAATAAGTTAATGAACAAATGTATTGAGCTCAAGCAAATTTGTGTAAAATTCAAGTTAAGTTAAAGTGTAAATAGGATAATTTACTGATAACTGTATGAAGCAAGTCCAAATGATATTTAAAAGTATCTGTTTTCTGTGAATTAAGGATGCAATTATGACCAAAAGGTTATTTGAAAGATTGAGGTGAAGTCATGGAAATAATATGGTGATGGAGAGAATGTATTTTTGTTTTGATGATTTTATACGTTTGAAGAAACGGACAGCACAGATATACATTACTAATGTGAATAAATCATAGCTGCGGAAGACTCAGCAGAAACAAGCTACGTCTCCCTGTATCATCCCTGTATTTCAGGACAAATATATATCTGTCCGCGGGCACTGCAATCCGGGACCCATTACACATGCTTCCATTGCACCATAAACAAAGAAAGGACTATGTGTTTGATGTTTTTGATCAAATACACATTCATCTTTCTCATTCAAGGCCACAACATGCAGAGCAATTACATTTACTTTGTTTTGTTCAGCTTTTTTCCGAAAATATAGTTTTAGAATCATCGATCAAGAATAGCAATCTCTTGCCCATGGTTTGTCTCTCAGGGAGCTGAGCAGAGATCTGAGACTCAGTGGATTTCAAAAGAAAGTCAAAGTAAATGATGTTATTGTTACAAAGTCAAACTGCACAGCATGGAGCTGTGAGTCAGATCAATCATACACTTAAACTAGAAATAGAAAAATATCTTAAAGGTACAGTGTGGGTTTGTCATCTCGGCCTTCAGTAAAGCCGGTTGAACTACCATGTCCTGCTCACGTGTGCTCTTGGGTCCAACACTAAGACCTTATCAGTTCAGTCATCTCTATATATCTATAACTGCTGTTCTTCTCCGCTCGCTGGCCTCATCAATGTTTCTGTGACGTGTCATTTCAAAGATGTTGCATGCAAGTTTTGTTGCCATGATCCAGCCAGTATGATCCTGCGGAGACTTCTCAAGTTGACTTGGGGGGATGTTAGTGTGAGATGGTGCATTTTATACAGTCCTTGTATCGTTTTGAGGTCTTAGTAGTTGTTTTGTCATTCTCACATCATCCATTCGGATAATGTGTAGAATCATGGCTTTGATGCTAGTTGTTTCAGCTCAGTCCAGAATCTGTACGTGCCAAATACAGATGAGGAGTTTGCACGTGAATTGATTCACGTGGGATAGCAGGCCTGAACCATTGTGATCTGAGACAGAGTTAGAACACAACCATCAAACATAATGACTAACACAATATGTGCAGTACTTTGTTTAGGTTTTCTAAAGCTGGATGTGCAACTCATGTCCAACACCAAGACTAAGGCTCTAACATCTCTCACCCTCTCTGATCAAACAGAATTTCATTACAAATGACTGAAACGATGAACCTGTTGAGCTGCAGGACTCGACTCTCGCTCTTCCATGTTTGATTTCAGCCTGATGCAGAAAGTTTCGCAGGACTAAAGTGAATCCCTCTGATTATACACAATATCAATACCTAATCTCAGTCTATATTCATACAATATTATCTAGTTATCATGGCAACATATTTGCTCATCACGACTCTTACATCATTTAAAGGGGTAAGCTGAGGGTGTTTTGAGCTTATGACCCACTTTATGTTTTTAGAATGTAATATGCCTCATATGGTGAAATTCTCCCAAATTGCAGTGAGTTGAATGTCTCTCTCTTTTGTTTTTTCACTGTTTCATCAGTTTTCACTGTTTCATCAGTGTTTCACAGCAGTTGCTGTCTCTGCTGAATCCCTCTCGTCTTGTGACACCACACAACACAGACGTGATTAAAAAATGCAGAAAAGTGCAGCAGGCCGAGCTGTCGGACACTGAAGTTTGATTTGGACTCATGCAGAGCTGCCTGCACATGTGTCTCAGCCACTGGTCAATGCGTCTGTCTCAGTTGTACATTGTGACATTCAAAATGCATCAAATGACCAACAAAAATCAAAAAATATGTCTGTTAAGAGCTACATGAAATCAACCACTGAAATCATCTTGAAGTAAAAAAATGTTTGAGTTTATATTTAGACTTTTGAACTTGAATGACAAAGCTCAGGTTTATGACGTATCCTGCACCCAGATACCAAGTGGATGTCTCAGCTTCACCTGTGGGGAGCTGTCATGTCATGTCATCTCTCTTTATAAATCAAAGCTACATCACTGCTGTATGAGCTACAGATGGAACTCGCGCTCTGCTGATGCCACAGCTCCTGAATGAGTGACAGGTTCTTTGAGGGAAACAAGTGAACGTCGAACAGAACTTCAGAAAAGCTCTCAGGCTCCACGGAAACACAGGACACAGCTCCCACCGGAGCCCAAACTATAAAATGTAATGCAGTGTATCATGATACTGCACAGGAACTCAAACCCTGGCCCTGTGTCTGCAGGACAGAGGAGAGTGTGACTGTCCACCGACAGAAGGTGACTGTGACTGAAGCAGCCCCATGAATCACCTGACCTGGCATCATCTGACCTCTGTTGGTTCCCAATCTGAAGTTTCTCTGTGTGGGGGCCATCATCATCTCAGTGGTGATAGTGTCATTCATTCCTGCAGAGGAGAGTAAACACCTGACCTTCTTTGAATATAGTTGGAGCAGGTTCATTGAAATTAAAGGTGAAAAGATATTAAAGAACAACCCTTACAATTTGACACTTTCTGGGTGAGGCTGAAGACTTTATCTTAAAGGTACAGTGTGGGTTTTTTTCAATGATGTCAAAATAAAAAATGTACATATTGTATTGTTCAAAACTATGTTTTATCACATGTGCAATGAACCCAAGACATAAACCAAAGTGTTTCTTAAGTAAGTAAAATAAACATTCAAAAATACATGTGTCATGGATGATTGTAAAAGCATTTTCCGGTATAGACGCCATGACAGTACAAGAGACGTGCAGGGACATACGATTTTAGACCGAGTGTCTGAGTTTCCGCGCATGCGCAGTGGTTGTTTTTCTTTGGCACCGCACAAACAAGAGGACATCAACACGGGAGCCTGTTGTCATATGTTCGAGGATTCCCTCGGGAATAAATCATAATGCAGGACCACCTGTGTGCTGCTCCACAGGGACAACCGATGGAGGACCACCCTTACTTGGTATCTGCCAGATAGGTAGACGATCTCGTGCCACCTCTACACCGGAAGCAGAGATGTGTTGAAGTCAGACGGCTTAGCACTTAGCTTAGCAACCGGCAACGGAACAAATCACGGGTTCACGGTGGAAAAGCTTCCCCACGTTGGGGAACTCTGATGAGAAAAAATAACTTTGCTGCTGACGCAGAATTTGCCACTGTCTTGCTGAAGAGGTAAGGTGCCATTTAGAAACGAAAACACTGAAAATGAAACTAGCTAACTAGCTAGCAATGCTAACATAGTTTGTCAACAAATACACAAGACTGCCAGTATGCTAGAATAGCATGTGTAATTTACTGTCTAATGCATTCTGTGATGTCATGTTTGTTTAGAACATATTTCCTGCCACAGTAGAATGAGTTATGATGCAGTTTAAGAAAACATCGGTTATTTCATCTTTTTATATTTGATTCAAAACCAATCTGTATGGACTCAGCCTCATTTACTTTGTTTCTTTGTATCCCCCTATACACACATTCTTTGTTTTTCTTTACATTGTTGTCATCTGTTGTTGTTATTCATATTGTCATTGGAGTGATGTTATTATTGAAAATCTTCTTTTCGTTTAGTTGAGTATCGAGAAGAAGGTCAGAGGTCCCAAAAGCCCAGTCTTCAGCAAAGGTAACTATTCATTTTATATCTTATACGAAATTATTATCATTATTATTACTAATGAGTAATGCTGTGTTTTCAGCAGGACCTCCATTCCATGGAGCTGAAGATGAGATGGGACTTCACATGCGTCATTGTTCTGTTACTTTGTTTTTCTGTCACTTCATAGATAAATCTATGAAGTGATTTCAGAATAATAACAGCTCATCTTTTTTTCTTTATTGATATTTAGTAGAACAACAGTTGAATGACAAATGACAAACAATAATTTATGTGCATAAAATTCATTATCTTGCATGACAGTCAAGACCCTTGAATCTTGCTGTCTCCATGTCTGCATGCCTACATGTCTGCTTGTCTGCATGTCTACATGTCTGTCTGTCTGCATGTCTACATGTCTGCTTGTCTGCATGTCTACATGTCTATATGTCTGCATGTCTGTGGATCATCTGAGCACAAACAATATCATATTTAAATAAAACATGCAGGAGCACTGAGCACTGAACATGGCTGAGGCTTGTTTTGAGAACACAAATGTCCAATTCAGCTGCTCCTTTCTTGAAATGTTCCTTCCGACTATTTGGAAAGTATCCATGAAATGTCCCAGTGAGGCCGTTTGAGAGGAGAGCTGGGAAACATACACTCAACGAGTGGGCGTGTCCATAATGTTTCTGACAAATGAGCAGGAAAAGAATCTAACACCAACAAGATGACTAGTTGCTGAGGTAAATGTCTGTGCAGGGAAAAACAGGGAACTTCACCAGTGTGTTGATAAGTCATGTCTTGGCTCTAACCAGGCTCTGCCACTTACCCGCAGACTCCAGAGACTCTCCTGTTGTCATGAATGTATCTGACACAACAATATCCATTTGACAGAAACATGTTCCACCTCTTGTGACAGTGACTGAGTTCAGAAATCATCCAGATGAATAGACTCCACCCACATGAGGGGGCTGTGTTACATTTGCTGGGTCAGCAGGTGATGTTTTAACATGACTCCCACTTCCTGTTTCACAGTGAAAACTGTTTCACCTTTCATCATTCACTGAATACATTAAAATGAATTATACACTTTCAGTGTATAACACAAATTATACACTTTTAGTGGGCTGGATTTCAGTTGTGTATAGAAAAGATGAGGTTGAGACTTAACATTTTTGTATTTGTGACTACTGACAAATATATGTTTGATCATTTCAATCAATTTGTATACTTTTAAAAATCCTTTCTATAGCCAGTAATGAGCTCTTGATCTCTTAGTTCTTGTCAGGACTCGAGCAGCATCATTCTGAATAAGCTGCAGCTGTTTAATGCTCTTTTTTGGGAGTCCAGTCAGAAGACCATTACAGTCATCGAGCCGACTGGAAATAAAAGCATGAATGAGTTTCTCCTGATCTGTTTGGGACATAAAACCCTTCACTCTGGATATGTTCTTTAGCTGATAGAAGGCTGTCTTGGTGATTGATTTGATATGAGTGTTGAAGGTCAGATCTAAGTCCATCAGTACACCGAGGTTTCGGACTGATCTTTGGTTTGTAGAGACAGTGACTCAAGGTGTTTAATAACAGCAGTCCTCTTCTCTCCCAAAGACAATGACCTCAGTTTTGTCTTGATTTAACTGAAGGACATTTTGGTTCAGCCAATCATTAATTTGTTCTAAACAGTCATTCAAAGATGCTATATGACTGTAGTCATCTGGGGACAGTGCTATATATATTTGCATGTCGTCTGCACAACTATGATTGTTAACATTAGAGTTTTGCAGAGTTTGACCTCGAGGTAGCATATACAGGCTAAACAGAAGGGGTCCAAGAATCGACCCCTGAGGCACTCCACATTCAAGTTATGAACTATGTAGTAGTAGTAACTAATGGTTACAAAATAACTGCGTTCCTCCAAGTAAGACCTGAACCATTCTAGGAGGAGTACAAGTTTTGTATTACTTTCTGACATGTGCTCTCTCTCGCTCTGTGTATGTGTGTGTGTGTGTGTGTGTGTGTGTGTGTGTGTGTGTGTGTGTGTGTCTCTGTCTCTCTCTCTGTATCTCTGTACGGCGGCGGCGCAGGGTTGACGGGGGAGGTGGCTCACGTGGAAGAGGAGAAGTGATGTATTACTCTCTGACATACAGCTCTCTCTCTCTCTCTCTCTCTGTCTCTCTCTCTCTCTCTCTCTCTCTCTCTCCCATGTGGACGTGTGACGGGCGCCGGTTGAGACGTTGCCGGCGAACAACCGGCGCTGCCCTTGGTCGATCGCGATCGACATATTGGGCATCCCTGGTATAAGCTGCTGAGCTGTCTCCTCTGTAGTTCTTTGATTAACTGTATCAAAGTTGCACAAACTGGTTGAGTTATTTCTATGTGGTCTTAGGGATTCAAACATTTTATTGTTCAGCCAAACTTTGTTAATATTCAATCTTATGGATTAGATGTTGTTATTGAAAAAGCGGGCAAAGTCATTGCATTTTTCGGTGGAAAGGAGTTCTGGAGCCATCTGTTTAGGGGCAGTTGTAAGCTTATCAATCATACCAAATGGAGCCCAAGTGTTGTTGGTGTTCTTGTTGATAATATCAGAGAAGTGTTGTTGTCTAGCCTTGAGTAACTCATTGTTAAAATTACTAAGACTTTGTTTGTAGAGGTCAAATCGAATCTGAAGTTTAGTTTTCCTCCATTTTCGCTCTGCTTTCCTGCATTCTGCTTTCAATGCCTTTACCCTCATGGTGTTCCTCCATAGTGTTTTCTGTCTGTTCAACAGCATTGGAGTTTGAATGGGTGGAACAGCATCCGTGGCTTTTCTGATGTTCCTATTAAAATCATCCAGGAGCTCAGCATCTGACTCACTCACTCACAAGTATAGCATAGAGTCCTTTAGCATTAGTGTCCATATTATTGTCTACATGAATGTTAAAATCCCCTGTTATGACAAAAAAGTTGGAGTCTGTGTAGTGTGTGTGTGTATGTGTGTGTGTGTGTGTGTGTGTCTTTGTGTGTGTCATGTTATGTGTCATGCATTGTCAGCTCTTTTCGTTTGTTTTGTGCACTTTGGTTTAGTTTGTGTCTTGTGCACTTCCGGTTTTATTTTGGTGAGAGGATTTGAGGTTCCTGTCTGTCTGCACTCTGTGTGTCTGATTCCCTAATTGTCCTCACCTGTGGTGATTCCCTGATTGTCAGCACCTGGCCCTGGTTCCCTGTCTCTTACTTAAGCTCCCCTCTCCCTTTGTCTGTTGCCATTGCGTCGTTCAAGTCATGTCACGTAGTCCACCAAGCTTCTCACGCCCTGTTTGTTTCATTGCTCGTGAGTCGTTCACATTTAGTTAGTTTAGAACCATGTTAGTTTTTACGTCTAGTTAGTTAGAATTTCGTTGAGCCTGTTGCTCCTGTCTATTTTGCCTTATGAAGAGTCAATAAATACTTTTAATAGTCTGCCTGCCTCCTGTCTGGTGCATTTGGATCCAAGCCTTGAGTGTTCGATAACATTGTGTCTATAGTTTTTCCTTACCCTTGCTGAGGGTCCAAGGACAGAGGATGTTACCCACCCTGTAAAGCCCTATGAGACAAACTCTGATTTCTAAATGCAGGCTATAGAAATACAATTTGATTTGATGTGTATATTATGTTTCTGTGTGTGTCTGTGTGTGCATGTGTGTCTGTGGTTTTCTATGTGTGTGTCTGTGTCTATGTGTGTGTCTGTGTCTCTGTGTCTAAATGTGTGTCTGTGTGTGTCTATGTCTGTATGTGCCTATGTATGTGTCCGTGTGTCTCTACGTGTCTGTGTGTGTCGTTGCGTGTCTATAGGTCTGTGCGTGTGTGTGCGTCTCTGAATGTTTGTGTGGTTGTGTGTGTGTGTGGTATGATAAGATATTAAAATGAACGTATAATGATGTCACACAACATGTCTTCTCGAAAAACATCTTAAAAAACAACCAGAAATAACCTCACAAGCATTAAAAAGTGAGTACTTTGAAACACTGTCAGAAATATATAAGTACACATGTAACTTGATACACTGACATCAGCCACCATATTTAAACAGAGAAACAACTTTTCAGTGCTCAGAAAACTTTCTAAAACTATTGATAACTTGTCCTTGGGAGGGGCTGCTGGTGTCTGATGCACAAAATAAGAAATGTTGAAGTTCAGCAGCTGCACTCCTGACTTATTAAGGCAAAAACTGTCTGCCTTAAAAAGGTCCCTGCGTCCCCAAAAAATGTTCAATGAAGTTCACTGGCCAAGCTGCACATGTCGAGACAAAACACAGCTCAACAGTTTATATAGAAATATATACAGAAATGATTTGAAACTATGCTTCTGTTCCTGTTCCTGCTCATACCACATCTACCATCCAAAAGCTGCTCTCCTAACGTATTTCCAGTCTTGACAGCAGCGTTTTCTTTGACCCGGGTGCTAACTTAGCCATAGCTGCTAACTATGGCTTCTCTCTCTCCCTCTCACTCCCTTGCTCTCTCATGCGCTCTGTGCTCGATGTTGTTATTCCTCTGCCTCATTTCGCGATAATGGTATTTGTATGAACCCTTAAGAGTTCCTTAAGAATAAAAACGTATCAGCCCCTTAGACTAAAGAATGGCCTCTTCCCAAAATCTGCTGTAAAAATGTATCAATATTTTTTCTACTTTAAAAGACTCCGTCTTCTAAAACTACTTCAGCCTGATCTATAGATATTAGACTTTATGCATATTTTTGAGATTTTAACACTTTAAATGCCAGTTTGTTTCCATAACTCTCATTGCTGTTTTTGGCAACCCTAACCCTAACCCAAAAACAATGATAATTTCCATAAAACACATTTCAAGTGGTATTTGATTACTATTATTATTAAGCCCTGAGATGGGACAATGATTGGTACAAGATTTAATGCATTGTT
This sequence comes from Chascanopsetta lugubris, assembly GCA_016785325.1. Taxonomy (NCBI): domain Eukaryota; kingdom Metazoa; phylum Chordata; class Actinopteri; order Pleuronectiformes; family Bothidae; genus Chascanopsetta; species Chascanopsetta lugubris. The sequence goes on from JAFBJT010109484.1 coordinate 16,981, forward strand.
CTTGTTTTTTTTGCAGTGCCAGATTCAATAAAAAAATCATACACGTGTTTCTAAGGACAAAAAAAGCCCCTTCCCAAAAACTGCTCTAAAAATATCATTTATCAATATTTGTATCTACTTTTAATTACTCAGTCTTCTAGAACTACTTCAGCCTGAAATATAGATATCAAACATTATGCATATCTTTGAGATTTTAACCCTTTAAATGCAAATTTGTTAACATAACTCCCACCGTTTTTAATGACAAAAAACACATTTCAAGAGGTATTTGAATATCATTATTATTAGACCCTGAGATGTGTCAATGATTGGTAGCAACATTGATTTTCAAGCATCATTTTCTCTGCAGTGTTAGATTGAATGAACTACCCCTGTAAGCCCACATTGTCACTTTGGAGTAAAGGCTTGATACAAATGCTGTTCTTTGATTGCCTTTGTAGTTTGTAATGAAACATGTTTTGAAGCTTTCCCACTTCATTATAATGTGAATGATGTGTCTGCAGCCCCCCCCCCCCCCATCATCTCCAGGATCTTGTCCATCCTCTCATTGACTTCAGCAGGATTGTCTGCTGTTTCGTCTCTGTACACCTGCTATCTCTATGCATAGGATGCTTGGACATCACAGGTTTCCCATATTTAGATGGCAGTGCAGCCACATGGGCAGCACTCAGGAGGCATGGTTGCCCAGAAAGAGTACCTGTCCTCTGGACTAGGTGTGAACAATGCCCTTGTTGCGATGACACCAAAACAATTGGTATGCCTTCGATGAGACGCTAAACTGAGCTGCAGAGTAGGGGTGTGTTCCCAGTGTCAGGGCTAAATTTCTAACCAGGCTTTCTCCATCTGACCACCTAATCATCCCTCACGTCTGATTGGCTCAAATCACTTCCTCCCTCTCTATCTCCATCTGGTGTGTGGTGAGCATTCTGGAGCAAAATAGCTGCCGTGCATCACCCAAGTGGGTGCTACACATTCGTGGTTGAGGCGAGTCCACCCTTCTCTGTAAAGCGCTTTGAGCGTCATGAAAGGCGCAATATAAATACAATCGATTATTATGGGACGGACTTCACAAAATGGAAAAATATTTTGGTCTCCCACGAACACTGGAATGCTCGGCTACAATTTTGCAGCCACTTGTTTGATCCCTGGACCTACAAACTATGCCACTGCTCAACCCAGTGACCCGGCTTTCAGCTTTGCGCTGCTGCTGACGGATGAAATCCTGCAGCAAATAGTGGCCATGACAAACTTGCATGGGAGGCACTCAATTGCAGACTGGTGGACACAGAGGAACTGCAAGTTTTAGTGGGGCTGTTCATTTTGGGCTTTGTGTTGATTGGTCAAAAAGGAATCAACCCTCAGCCTGGAGTGAGAAATCAGGATGAAACATTTTCCGGGCTACAATGCCGAACAGTATGGTTTGATGAAAAGTTGTTCTAACCCTGACGCTGTGATGACAAGCAGGCTGCTTTCTGCAAGGTTGGATTGTGACCGTGGCTCATGATCCGTGAGGATGGATCATGTGACTTTGATGTGTTACAATTTCTGAGTTTGACTGATCTGGAAGTGGGTCCTGGATCATGGCGCTAAATTGTGATGGATAACCATGGCTGCAGTGTACCTACATAAATTAGCTGAGCTGCTGACGTATCTTACCTTCTTAGTTCTTATTGTAATGCTTCTCAATTTCATGTTTGAATTTGTTTAGAACGCAGTAGCTTTTCCCAAGAAAAGACTTACAAAGTTGGATATGAGTGACATACAGACACAGACACACTCACACACACTTTTTTTTCCATACAGACCATAATCTAACATCATTTCAGTGTCATAGCAGCCTTGCTTGTGTCATTTTGCTGCATGCTTACAATGGTAAAATGTAGCACCACTTGGTTGTGATATATAAAAATAAAAAATTGAAAGCCAGCTGATCAAAATGATATCCTAACTTAAAGGATTACATTAGTTTAGGTTAGGCCAAGTGGGACATCAAAAATGGCATTTTCAGTGGTTGTCAATGGGGCAGTTTTTGTACGAAGGAACTAATGTGTTGGTTTTCACATAGCATAGCCATTTTAGGCTAATTTCAGAAACGGATAGGACCATTCTAAAAATTCCTAAAAATGAATAACATCTGGAAAATTTGAGCTTTATTCATTCAACACAGAAAATGTCACCAAAATGGCATCAAAATGAAAAACAAAATAGCACAAAATGTCCTCAGGTACTCTTAAGGGCTAAATGTGTGTTTTCTGACATGGAGGCGAGGATTGATAAGATGGAGGTAAGGATTGATAAACTAGAAGCGCGGCTCTGCACTATTGAAGCAAGCAATTAGCCCGTAGTAACTAGCATTAGCCTTTCCCCGCTAGCAGATGCAAGCCCAGTAGCACCAGCAGCAGCAACAGCAACAGCTACCGCTACAGTAGAGACAGTTTCAGCTCCCCCAGCAGTTCCCAAGCAGCTGGGAAGCCAGTGTGACTAGATGACTGTCTGTGGCATGAAGCGTAGTTCTAACCCGAAGTCCCCGGTTAACCACTGACCGGTTCACGTTTAATTCATTTTACCCACTCAGCAACACATCCGCTGAGGACTCGACTCTAGTTATTGGCAACTCTATTTTAAGAAACGTGAAGTTTATGATTCTAGCGACCATTGCCAGATGGTGTCTATGGCAATATAGTCATATAACTGCTGGCTAAGGATTATTCACTTCGGCAGTATTGACATCCGACTACGTCAGTCGGAGGTCACTAATATTAATGTTGAGTCGGTGTGTGCATAAGCCAAAACAATGTTGGACTATATTTCTCTGGACTCTTACTGTTAAAATATCTGATGCGCGTTTGAGCTACATCTTGGGAAAATACTAGAATGTAACCACCTGCTTGGGCGGCGGCCCAACTTCTAGGAACAGCCAAAACAAAAACTTGCACGGCCTGGCCTTCACCACTAGTGTCCAAAAAACAACTCCTTGAGCTGGATATGAAACAGACGATCACCACTATTGTCCAGGGACAACTCCTTATAGAGAAACGCGAAGGGCGGGCAGCTAACTATAAGAGTCAGCTGCACCCCACACTCGCTGCTGTTCGGTTCATGCATGATCCACACAAGGTGACAGGCAACCGGCGCCCGGGGATATCTCTGTAAGTGTACCTTTGTGATATGTATTGAATAAACCTTTACTGCCTGCACTATACTTGTATCAACCTTCTGATTATTATGTTTGAACTCATGAACACGCACTGGGACAACAA
>JAFBJT010109485.1:15863-28757 GCA_016785325.1 Chascanopsetta lugubris
ACCTGCAGCTCTTTTACAGGGACACTGAGCAGGTCGACAACTGGATGAGTAAACAGGAGGTAACGAAACGATGTGGATGAATGAATTCAAAACCGAATTCATGAGATGACACAGCGACATGAGAACAGGAAATACACGCGACTCATTTGAAAAGCTAGCACGATGTTGATGTTGTGTCTTGGATGTCCAGGCCTTCCTGCTGAACGAAGACCTCGGAGACTCTCTGGACAGTGTGGAGGCCCTGCTGAAGAAACACGAGGACTTTGAGAAGTCGCTGAGCGCCCAGGAGGAGAAGATCACTGTATGTTCTACGTCTGTAGTTTGTTGGTTCACAGAGGAACCATCTCATCCCTTCGTACCCTGTTCGTCTCTTCCGTCAGGCGCTGGACGAGTTTGCTACTAAACTGATCCAGAACAACCACTACGCCAAGGAAGACGTGGCCACTCGCAGAGACGCCGTGAGTCCAATGATCCAGTTTTCTTTCAATTAAATTGGGAATTTTTTCTAAATTGACATCGATAAAATCCAACGTCTCCTCTTCCACATCTGCAGCTGCTCAGTCGTCGCAACGCCCTGCACGAGCGCGCTCAGTCTCGCCGCGCCGCCCTGGAGGACTCTTTCCACCTGCAGCAGTTCTTCAGGGACTCGGACGAGCTCAAGAGCTGGATCAATGAGAAGATGAAGACGGCCACCGACGAAGCCTACAAGGTGATACACCTGCGGGCGTCAGTGCCGTGTAGTTTGGCGTCAATGTTGGGCTCCTCTTAACCTTCCCGCCTCCGCTCTGCGGACAACAGGACCCGTCCAACCTGCAGGGCAAAGTGCAGAAACACCAGGCGTTCGAAGCCGAGCTGTCGGCCAACCAAAGCCGCATCGACGCCCTGCAGAAGTCCGGCCAGGAGCTGCTGGACGGAAAACACTACGCCTCCACTGAGGTGGCCGGACGCATGGAGGAGGTCAGCTCCCAGTGGAAGAAACTGCTGGAGGCCACTGAGCTCAAAGGTCGGATGGAAACCACGGAGGAATCATACTCGACGTCAAGTTCAGATCAAGCTTGGTGAGAACAGGCCGTTTCCATTCTTCACGTTTTGTGTTTCAGGCATCAAGCTTCGTGAGGCCAACCAGCAGCAGCAGTTCAACAGGAACGTGGAGGACATTGAGCTGTGGTTGTACGAGGTCGAAGGTCACCTGGCTTCGGACGACTATGGAAAAGACCTGACCAGCGTCCAGAACCTGCAGAAGAAACACGCTCTGCTGGAGGCAGATGTGGCTGCTCACCAGGTACGATGCCGGACCCTCGGCCAGAGTTTTAGACATCGCTGTCACAGACACGTCCCATTTAATGTCCTCTGTGGAACGTCTCCTTCAGGATCGCATCGACGGCATCACCATTCAGGCCCGCCAATTCCAAGAGGCCGGACACTTCGATGCCGACAACATCCGCAAGAAACAGGAGGCGTTGGTGGCTCGTTACGAAGCTCTGCGCGAGCCCATGACGGCGCGCAAGCAGAAGCTGTCCGACTCCCTGAGGCTGCAGCAGCTGTTCAGAGACGTGGAGGACGAAGAGACCTGGATCCGTGAGAAGGAGCCCATCGCTGCCTCCACCAACAGAGGTGACTTCATCAGCAGCCGCAGAATCGCACAGCACGGCGACAATAGTCACCTTGAGGCGTCATCCCCGTGTTTGGGATGAATGGTTGAGAGTGTCGGTAAAGTTCCTCCGATTGTTCTCCGCAGGCAAAGATCTGATCGGTGTCCAGAACCTACTGAAGAAGCACCAGGCCCTGCAGGCTGAGATCACCGGCCACGAGCCGCGCATCAAGGCCGTCACTCAGAAGGGAGAGGCCATGGTTGAGGAGGGTAAGTTCACTCGCTTTGTTTGTTCACTTTTCCTTTCAAAATTGTCAACGTTTCCCCGGCATCAAAAATGCTGATGAGGGCTCACATGTGGTTCCAGGACACTTTGCTGGCGAGGAGGTTAAAGCCAAGCTGGGAGAGCTTCACGGACGCTGGGACACGCTGAAGGGGAAAGCGTCCCAGAGGAGACAGGACCTGGAGGACTCTCTGCAGGCGCAGCAGTACTTTGCCGACGCCAACGAGGCCGAGTCCTGGATGAGGGAGAAGGAGCCGATCGTGGGGAGCCTCGACTACGGCAAAGACGAGGACTCTGCCGAGGTACGAGACGAGAGGACACGCGCGACGGGCTTCTCTCCCGTTTCTCCCTTCGGCTCCGGTCGGCGTCTCATCTCCCGTCTTCTTCCCACAGGCTCTGCTGAAGAAGCACGAGGCTCTGATGTCTGACCTGAGCGCCTACGGCAGCAGCATCCAGAGTCTGAAGGAACAGGCTCAGTCCTGCAGGGTGAGGCCCCGGCCCTTTTTTATTTGAACAGTATGAACCAAGCGTGTGAACGACAAACCCCATTCGATGTTGTTCAGGTCGAATTCAAAGCAGTTTGTTCTGTTTTAGCAACAAGTGGCGCCCACTGATGACGAGACCGGGAAGGAGCTGGTCCTGGCTCTGTACGACTACCAGGAGAAGAGCCCCCGCGAAGTGACCATGAAAAAAGGTGACATCCTGACGCTGCTCAACAGCACCAACAAGGCAAGTGTGGCCGCTCCGTGAACTGCAGGCAGAGACAAACCATCTCTCGTCTCCTTTTTCTCGGCAAAACAAAAAAAAAAAGCATGTGGATAAACCCGTTCCCTCTGGTCGGTACTGCAGGACTGGTGGAAGGTGGAAGTGAACGATCGCCAGGGCTTCGTTCCTGCCGCGTACGTGAAGAAGCTGGATCCCACTCAGTCGTCCTCCAGGGAAAACCTGCTGGATGAACACGGCAGCATCGCGCTGCGACAGGACCAGATCGACAATCAGTAAGAAACCGACATGGCCGCCGGCCGCACTGCTGTTTACTAACTCTTCTCCCTCCAGATCTGTTCCCGCCTCCTCTCCGCTGACGCTCGCAATCACATGGAGTTTGCAGAATGCCAAGAAAACCAGGGTAACTGGAACGGAATTCGCCTCGCCGGCAGCCGTGTGTCTCACTGTAGTCGAGGGCCTGCCGGGCTGGAAGTGGGGGCGGGGGGGCTGGGGGGCGGGGGGTTAAACAAAATTCGAGAAGTTGATTATCTTAAACCAATAACGTGGCGTTTGGTGTTTATCTGCAGGGAGCTGAGGGAGAAGATCCAGCCTGAGATCATGGAGCTGATCAAACAGCAGAGGCTCAACAGGTTGTGCGAGGGAACCTGCTTCAGGAAGATCAGTAGCCGGAGGAGGCAAGGTGGGACACACACACACACACACACACACACACACACACACACACACACACACACACACACACACACACGCACGGTGTGACACCACCTTCACCTGCAGATGATTGAAATTCACATCTCGGCTCTCTGTGTCCACATGAACTCTCCTCCTCCTCCCTCTGTGTCTCCTCTGCACCTCCTCCACCTTCCCTTCACCGCATCAAACCTCACAGGAGACGTCTGTACCACAGCAGATCTGTGAAGCTGCTGTCAGGAGGCTCTCGCGCTGCTTTCTCAGCCTCGCAGCCTCTGAGGTGCAGACACACAGAGACGCGCTGCCTCTGTGTTTCCACGCACGCACATGAGAACATGCAAAATGTGTCTGTGTGTCCAGATGCACAAACATCTGCACTGCTCTGCGAGCACCGATGTTTGTTGTGTCTTTCCTGCGTCTCACACTCTGACATTTCATCATACAGATCACGATCCGTCATGGCAGCTGTCATCATGCCATGCATGTGGACATGCATACACACACACACACACACACACACACACACATAGAGGAGCTGCAGCTGGCTCCTCCCTCTGTGGACACTCGGGGCCGAGGACACGCCCTCTCCTCACATCACTCACTTTTCCCTCTCTGCCACTTCTCACCTCTTGTGTCCATGTTGCTCTGCTGTGCGTCTCTCTGCACAGGGCGTCAACCTTTTCCTTCAGGAAACAAAAACGTGAAAGAAATGAAACACTGGTTAAGTATTCAAAATAAAATCAGCCGCGCTTAAAGGTCGAGCGCGTAGGTTAGAGATATTTACAGCGCTTCGGAATGGACACCGGTTTTCGACTTGTGTTGCTCTGAGTGGAACATTGTGCTCAATCGAATCCAGATCTCGAGAATTTCAACGTGTGTTCCTGAGAGGACTGTTGAACCTTGGCACTGGTACGAACTCCACCATGCGGTTGTTGGTTTGAATTCCTCAGATGAACTCTCACAGTTTTCATACTCGTCTGCTACCTCTCTCTCCGCCCCCCCCCCCCCCCGCTCTCTCTCCCCCCCCCTTCCCCCCTGGTCCCTTTCCACTTTTGCGCTCTCTCTCCCCCTCACTTCCCTCGTGGTCTCTTACGACTATTTCAAAGTCCTTCAGCCCCCAGGCGCTCGAGCACTGACATCCAATATTAATTTAGCTGACTTCACTGCAGATGACTTTTCTCTCCAAGTGCCAAGTGTGGCCATTTGGGGTGGGATGGTGGTGGGATGATGATGAGGGGGAGGGGGGCGGGGGGGGTGACTCTCTAAAAGCTGAGTTTGATGGTGCTTTGATATTCAGAGGGAAGAGCTGTGTTCTACCTGCGCTGCTCACTCCTCTCAGTGCAGGGGACAAGCCCGTATCTGCTCATGCAGAAGTGAAGTGTGGAAGTTTGCTCTTGGGTGTTGCCGCGCCGGAGGTCCGATTCCAAGCCATGCTACAGTGTGTGTGATTTGACGGCACCTAGTGGTGAAGTTGCATATTGCAGCTTAATACCCCTCAAAGGTCTTTCAGTGATGACAGTGTATCTTTCAGGCGGAGAGACAACATACTGCTCTGAATGCACAAAACAGTTGAGCCGAGCAGCTGATGGCGTGCCACACTCCCCTCACACACACACACACACACACACACACACACACACACACACACACGTGTCTATCTGCTCCCTGTGGACCTGGTGCCGCTCTGCACCAGCCTGGCAACAACAACTGTCTATTTTCAGCAATTAGGATTTGGACTGTGCTGCACACGACACATGCCAACCAGAACTTGCCCCCCCCCCTTCCCCCCAACTCCTCAGCCTCTGCCAGCCCACCTCGGTGCCCACCCTGGCAGAAGCCCTGTCGAGGAGCAGCTGGGTGAACACAAAGACCAATTTATAGAAACAGCTGTTAGATGCAGAGTCAGGATTAGTCGACATGGCGGCCGTCCACTTGTTTTCTCCGTCAGGAGACGGGTTCAGACGCTGTCGAAATCCCTCAACTTTTCATTCTACTTCCTGTTCATGCTGACATCACCGTGCTGGGCAGTGTCCAAAAACCCAGGATCTTCTTTTTCATCCTAATACGTGTTGTTGTTGTTGTTGTTGTTGTTGTTGAATCACGATGAAACGGATGTCGTGTTGCCCTCCCTCTCGCTCTGCAGCCCATCTGTGGATTTTCCTCAAGGCCTTTTTCTTCTTCTGGTTTCTTTTTTTTTGGGGTGGGGGGGGATTTTCTATGGAGGACTCATCCGACTCCATATGATGTGGTCCACCTGTGAGTCCTTTCATAACTCTTCCTAAATCTCCTGGCTTTGTCTCCTGCAGATAAATTCTGGTACTGTCGTCTGTCTCCCAACCATAAAGTCCTGCACTATGGAGACCTGGAGGAGAGTCCTCAGGGCGAGGTGCCCCACGACTCTCTACAGGACAAATGTGAGTGGCACCTTCAACCATTGTGTGTTTAACTGTGACGACGTGCTGCTCATGGAGTGAATGATCTTACTTTGTGTTTAAGGTGCCGTGGGAATGAGTCCTAAAACATTCCCACTCAGCACTTTGAGTGGTTTTTAAGGCAGAGGCCTGAAAAAGGTTCCATTCTTGCCTTGCGACACAAGTCAGGAGGCTTTAGTATTATTCACCTGAGATTGTTGCCATGGTAACGATGATGATGATGGTGGTGGTGGTGGTGGTGGTGGTTGTTGTTGTTGTTGTTGTGAACTCTCTTCTGTCCTCTCTGCAGTGCCTGTGGCTGATATCAAGGCTGTTATCACCGGCAAAGACTGTCCTCACATGAAGGAGAAGGGAGCGCTGAAGCAAAACAAGGTTTGTGTGTGTGTGTGTGTGTGTGTGTGTGTATGTGTGTTTGTTGTTTGTGTGTGCGTCTGTGTGTGTGTGTGTGCGGATGGGTAGGTTGGGTGTGTATCCAGGCGGGAGAATACATTTCTATGTGCATTAGAGTTGCGTAACATGATGTCAGTTACATAATTCTGCTTTGGGAAATAACAGAAGAACATGGTGCTTGGCACTGGAAGACGTAGCCCTGGGTGGCGCGGCTACGCCTCCGAGACAAATCACCCAACGCTCCTTTAGCTGCAGACGCGAAGCCACTGGAACGCGCCGACATCTTGTCTTCGCCGCTGCTTAAAAGTGATATTTACGCGACCGGGGAGGAGAGAGCCATCTTGTCTTTGTCCGTGTGTACACATCAGTGCTTCCTCTCCTGCACTTGGCCCCTCCAAATCTTCAGCCCCCCCCCCCCAGGAGCCTGATATATTGGATCTGGGATAAACAGCCGTGAAGACAAAGCAGCGTGCCTCCTCCCCGCTTTGTCTCCTTTATTACCTTGTCGATAAGCGCAGGTGGGAACGAATGACCCCGGGGGCGGGGGGGGGGGCCTGCGGGCCGTGGATTGGTCCCGTCCCGGCCGCATGAACGACAACACCAGCACATTTCATTACTCACTGTTACACGGCCCGGTCCAATGTCACCTCTGCCGGCTGTCGGAGCAGAGCTGTCTCTGCCATCGTTTGTGGGACACCGAGACGGAGGTGCTCGCGCTCTCGCTCTCTCTCTCGCTCTCTCTCTCTCTCTCTCTCTCTCTCTCTCTCGCTCTCTCTCTCTTTCTCTCTCTCCACTCGGCTGATCACCATCAGAGCAGCACCATGTTATTTTGTCTCTCTCTCTCTCTCTCTCTCTCTCTCTCTCTCTCTCTCTCTCTCTCTCTCTCTCTCTCTCTCTCTCTCTCGTCTTCCTCCGAAAGCACGCGCCGTTCTCCGATCCCCGTCGTGATGTCATTTCCTCTCTAATTATAGCGCGGATGGCGCCATATGCGCTCGGAGCCGCATCTCCCTCGTTTCAGACGCCTTCTGTGCCTCGAGTAATGCGCGTCGTTTAGAAAACAGGTGCATCGACCTGGAAGAGCAGTTTGCCCGTCGGCGGCGGCGCTCGGCTCCTCGTCGCAGAGGCAGAGCCCGTCGGCGCTTTATGTGCGATTTCAAAAGCGGGGATCGCGCGAAACGACCGGCGCGCGTATACGATCAGCGTAGATCATGGCGCGCACGGCCATGTTTACTAATGTTCGCTGGATTTACAGCCGCCCGGAATCTAAAGAGCAGGTGCGGAAGACGACGGTTTACAGAGAGAGTTAAAGCGTCGTAAAGTATCACAGAGACGTGTTAGTGGTCGTAGACGTGTACGACAAAACAAACCCGCATCCTTACTGAAGAGTTGGCTGCAGGTAGATTTGATTTCATGGACACAGTTTATGTTGGTACGCTTTTGCTGAAATGTAATTTCACATTTAACAACAGTCACATTATTACGTTATTGTTACAAACTTTTCAGGGAAGGAAGAATATTTTGTTTCATTTTGTGGATCTTCTATTTAATCCCTGGGGTTCCGCCAGAAAGATGCATTAATTTGTACTTCTTCTTCTTCTTCCTCTTATTATTATTAATATTAATATTAATATTAGTATATCATTATTATTATTATTATTATTATTATTATTATTATTATTATTATTATTATTATTATTATTATTATTTATTTATGATAACATGTAATGAAGAGAAACAGAATTAGCTTGTGTACTGCTGAATACCCGCTAACTTCTGCTGAACTGTCCAGAACAACAAAAAAACACTGTATTTGACTGCGGATGGAGTTTAATGTGTCCAATGTTATATCTTCCTCTTTTAATTGAATTCTACCTCTAATAAATGTTTCAATCCCACATCCCTCAGTAATAAATACTTCTGTTCACATTTTTCTTCCCTGACTCTCCTGGTCTGAGACTAATCCCTCCGCCGGGCTGCATCTCTCAGGCTCTGCCTCATTACTCGTGTCGAGGTCGCGCGCCCAGATTGTGTAATTGCCTTCTGCCGCAGTAAATCACAGCCTAATTTCACGCAGATTGCCAGCACTCGTTTTAATGAATCGCTTTCATGTGTACAAATCTGGATCTCAGAGTCCCTGCGCTGTCCTCGCACCGTGTTCGGTACCACCACCACCCCACTGCACCACCCCACTCCACCACCACCACCCCACTGCACCACCCCACTCCACCACCACCACCACCCCACTCCACCACCACCCCACTGCACTCCACCACCACCCCACTCCACCCACACCCCCCACTCCACCACCACCACCCCACTGCACTCCACCACCCCACTCCACCACCACCACCCCACTGCACCACATCTCGCATCTAAAGGCATCTCAGGTGTTTGTGTCTTTGTCTCAGCTGAAGTGACAGATGGAGACGGGAGGATTTGTCACAGCAGCAGAATCATGAAATCTCACCTGTCCTCCCCTCTCTCTCTCCTCTCTCTCTCCTCTCTCTCTCTCTCTCTCTCCTCTCTCTCTCTCTCCTCTCGCTCTCTAACAGGAGGTGTTGGAGCTGGCCTTCTCTGTCCTCTACGAGTCCGACGAGTATTTAAACTTTATCGCTCCTGACAAGCACGAGGTAAGACGGCGCCGTGCCGCCCTGCGCCCGTCCACGGTTTCACACAGAATGAAAGCGTGTGATTGCGAGAAAGTATGAAGACAGTTCAATTCTTTAGCATGTGAATAACACTTCTATGCATGTGAGATGTAGTGGAAGTGATGATTGCTGCAAGTGCAGAGTGGGATCGTCCTTTTCCCTCTTTGTTCATGTCCTTGAACTTTACTACCACAATGTACATGTGTACTTAAAATACCTAAAATACTCCACGCCTCCCCGCCACCCCTCTCCTCCCCCCCCACCCCACTGCACTCCTCCTCCCCCCTCCACCACCACCACCCCACTGCACCACATCTCGCATCTAAAGGCATCTCAGGTGTTTGTCTCTTTGTCTCAGCTGAAGTGACAGATGGAGACGGGAGGATTTGTCACGACAGCAGAATCATGAAATCTCACCTGTCCTCCCCTCTCTCTCTCCTCTCTCCTCTCTCACTCTCCTCTCTCTCTCTCTCCTCTCTCTCTCTCTCTCCTCTCTCTTTCTAACAGGAGGTGTTGGAGCTGGCCTTCTCTGTCCTCTACGAGTCCGACGAGTATTTAAACTTTATCGCTCCTGACAAGCACGAGGTAAGACGGCGCCGTGCCGCCCTGCGCCCGTCCACAGTTTCACACAGAATGAAAGCGTGTGATTGCGAGAAAGTATGAAGAGAGTTCAATTCTTTAGCATGTGAATAACACTTACGTATATGCATGTGAGATGTAGTGGAAGTGATGATTGCTGCAAGTCCAGAGTGGGATCGTCCTTTTCCCTCTTTGTTCATGTCCTTGAACTTTACCACCACAATGTACATGTGTACTTAAAATACCTACAATACTATATATTTATATATATATATATAGTGATAGTGTTTTTTATCACTATTTTACTATTTCTCTTTTTTGAAGTTCCCACATGGATCAATTCCTCCATCATGATCTGTGTCACGTAACATTTCAACACAGGGGAGTCAAACTTATTTTAGTTCATCCTCCTCTTCTTCTCTCCAACTCCCCCTAGTGTCCTGGCATAGTAAGTGCAGGTCAATGATCCATCTTGTCCAACATTTTCACATTGTGCAAAATCATCCCGGGGCCGGATCGGACCCTCTCGCGGCCCGCGAGCCGTATGTTTGACCCCTGTTGTAGCATCAATACAACAACTTTAATGTCATGTGTTAATACACGTTCGCCCCTCGTGCCCCGAAGCTGTAAGAGTTATATTTTGATATATTTTTGTGCATAAGGAAGATTTATAACTAGGCAGAGAGAGAGGGAGGGAGAGAGGACGGTGTGTCCCTGCTCCGTCCCTCATGAGTCACTGAGAAAAAAAGCCCCGTCTCCCTCTGTGCTTCAGTCTCTTCGATCCCCGTGTGTCTCTGAAGCAGGAGGCTCAGCCTTTTGAGTCTGAGAGTTATTGTTTCCATGTTCGCCGTTTATTTCCGTCCATGCTAATCCTTGGTGGTTGACACTCTCTGCAGTACTGCGTGTGGACGGACGGTCTGAACGCCCTCCTCGGGAAGGAGATGACCAGCGATTACACCAAATCGGACATGGACACCCTGCTCTCCATGGAGATGAAGCTCCGCCTCTTGGATCTAGAGAACATCCAGATTCCCGAGGCCCCGCCCCCGATTCCCAAAGAGCCTAGCAACTATGACTTTGTATATGACTGTAACTAGACGACAACTCGACCCCCCCCCCCCCCCCCCCCCCCCCCCCCCCCCCCCCCCCCCCCCCCCCCCCCCNNNNATAGACGACACCCCGCCCCCCCCCCCCCCCACATCACCCCTCCCCACCACCACCACCACCACCCAGCACCCACTGCTCCCATTGGACCAATCCCACCTTTTTCTTATGAACTGGAACAAAAACTAAAATCACACCATTCCATGAAAAGATGAACTGTGATAGAAGGAAATAGGAATCATTGAACTTTCCTCCTCTTCTTCCGTGGTTGACCTCTGACACTGAGGTGCTTACCAACAGGCACCGGAGTGACTTGGGGGGGGGTTGATGTCATCAGGTTGCCATGGAGATGAGAATCCAGGAAGTAGATTTGGTCCTCCTGCATTTTTCTTCCTTGCGTGTCCGACATTTCCTCTTCCTCCTCCTCTTCTTCCTCCTCCTCTTCCTCGGTCCAGGAGCCGGCTGTCATCTTGCTTGAAGATCATAGTAGACAAATGCGTAGAAGTTTCTATTTGCTTCCTCGTCGTCCATGTTTATGTTTCGTTTTATTAATTTTTCCTCAGGGCTTCTTTGTTGTGGGGGGGAGTGGGGGGGGCAGAGGTGGTGGTGGTGGTTCAGGATCAGGGAGGGACACGGGAGGTTTTGTGTTTTAATGTCAGCAGTATTTTCCTGTCACACTCTCACAGACAGAATCACAAGGTTGATGTAGATTTGAAGAGAAACCGTCTCTCTCCTCTTTGTCCTGCTACACTTTTACTGACGACTGTTAGAGTGAGTCCATCCTCAGAATCCAGGCGCTGCACCACAGTGGAACAGTGCTGCTTGTTGCATCGTGCACACACACACACACACACACACACACACCGTGGCTTACACACTCCCATTGTGAGACACCCACAAACACCCACTCGTCTCTTGACTGCTGTACACCACATTCCTAAGCAATATTTGAGCTTATTCTTTGTTTATCATTTCTAAGACGGTGTCATGATTTAGTGATATTAAAATTGTGAAACTGCCAAGTGGAGGATATTTGGTGAAGGGAACGTGTCTTTTTTCCACTCTGTGTGTGTTGGGGACTGTGCGGCCACTAAATTGAAGGTCTATGTAATTTTTTTTTAATTTAAAGACAAATCATGGTTTTTATGTCGCGTATGATTTATATATTTTCCCACCCTTTCCTATTTAATACCTTCAAATGTTCTTTTTTTTTTCTTTAGGATTTTTCAAAGCCCCTCAAAACTGCTGTTTACATTAAAGAGTAAAGAACTGAAAGCACCTCCTGTTTCCTGTTTCCTGTCGTCATTCATCACCCACATGCCGGGAAACATCAAACAGGTTAAACTTCCTTTTAGTTTTCACTCTGACGTCCCAAGTCACTTCTCATCCACAACTATTTGAGATTTAAAAATGGACTTTTGAAAGATTTGAATCATCCTTGTATGTATTTGTAACTAAAACACTAAAACGACCTCATTATTTACATATAGCAATACAAACTGGCATCACGCTACAGGTGGGATTTGAACCCTCGTCCTCTTATTGTGAGGCAGCTTCACTCTTGTATGTGATTATACGAACAACAAATGTATGCCGACTCACTCTTTCACATTTTGATGTTTTAGACCAGGGGGGTCAAACAGACGGCTCACGGGCCAGAACCAGCCCACCCGAGGATCCACTGCACCCCCCTGAGATGACAGCGCAAAGTTTGAAACCCGTTTTAGACATTTCAGCAGCGCCAGGTTTTCACTGACTGAGGAGGAAACACAGGCTGACGTCATGTGCTCCACATCACACATACATCACATTTGGCCGGGTGGGAGCTTTTGTGCACAGCCCCCCCCCCCATCCCTCCACCTCCTCTTCCTCCTCCTCCTTTCCTGCAGAACCTCCAGCTTCCTCTCCATCTGTCCAGCTCACACAGCCTGCAGGTGTCCTGTGAGCCGCTGCCGCCAAAAGAAATGTGCCATTGGCCTCAACAGGCCTGGGGAAAAAAATCAAAGAGCAGTTGTTGGGGGGGGGGGCTCCTCCGCCTCCACTGTTGAATCATTTTGAGGACTGTCATTTCCCAAAATGACCCCCTGTCGTGCGCTGAGAAGTCTCGTGAAAACATTGTGTTGGTGCTATTTCAGCCTCAAATGTCATTCTGCTGTTACAGACACATCGTCTGTTCAGAAACGGCTCCACTCGGCTCAGGCCAGGCAGAGAATGTGATTGGAGGAGGTGATGTTAGTCATCATCATCATCATCATCATCTTCATGTTTCAGTGTTTACCAGGGAGGAAACCTGTCAACTGTGTTTTATGGGACAGAATCTACCTTTGGTTTTCCACTATTTGTATTTGTCTCGTGTGTGTGTGTGTGTGTGTGTGTGTGTGTGTGTGTGTGTGTGTGTGTGCGGGGGTGTGTGTGTGGGGGCGTTTTCTTTGGTGGGAGTGAGAGGGGGTG
>JAFBJT010109485.1:30549-68250 GCA_016785325.1 Chascanopsetta lugubris
CCTTTGGTTTTCCTCTTTTTGTTTGTGTCTCGTGTGTGTGTGTGTGTGTGTGTGTGTGTGTGTGTGTGTGTGTGTGTGTGTGTGTGTGTGTGTGTGTGTGTGTCCTCTCCACCATGTGGCCCGTGCAGGACCACCACTGAGCCCTGACTGCAGAGGAGGGTTGTTGGCCTCAGATGTATATCCGAGGGCTAATTCCTTCGTTTAATCCAAATTGCGTTGGACCATTAAATTGAACTCAACTATATCGATTTTATACTGAATGTGAAGGATGGACGCCATATTTCCTCCATGATGTTCATCAGTACTTACAGCATGTGTGTGTGTGTGTGTGTGTGTGTGTGTGTGCGCGCGTGCGTGCGTGTCTGACAAACTTCTGAGAAAAGCACTTGGCAGGCCTCATTAGGAGTAGAGGGAGCCCTCCTGCTGAGTGAGTGTGTGACAGCAGCCCGGGGGCTGCAGCCAGCAGGGGGCAGCGCCTCTGCTCGTCCTGCAGGACTCACTCATCAAACCACTTTAAAGCTGCATCGCTGATTGTCTACAACTCTCCTACGAGGAGAGCTGGAGACTCCAGACTCCAGACGTGTTGACCCCTCCGCATCCCATCGATCCGACTGTTGTTTGAACCATCACAAACTTTTGTCCATAGCAAAAAAAAAAGCAAAAAAAGATCACACTCATCTTTTATCATCAAAGGTCCCGCCATAGTTCAGCTGCTTCCTGAGGCCGTTATTGACAAACTGTCATCTTAGTCGAGTCAACTGAAAGTGTAATGTTGCCAAAATATCAGTGTGAGGGGGCGGGGCCGAGCAGAAAGGCGGCCCGATGTGTGAGAGCTGCTGGAGGTTTCCCTGCACATGATTTGTATTGACATGTTGTCTCCACCCGGACTCGGTACTGGAGACGTTTGTCCAATTCATCAGACACAAGCTGTGCAACACTGATTCCATTGATGAGCGCGGGGACAGATCCATACCATGCGTGAGTCATAATTCACCTGGCCTCAGGTCCTCAGGCTGTGTGCAGCAGGCGGGCTGCACCTTTAAGTCAGTGTGAAGGACTTATCCGTCGATTATCAAGTGTGCTTGAAATCTCAACAGATATGTAAATATTTGAGTATTTTCAATGTAAATTAAACATTACGTCACAGATTAAATTGTAAACAGACGGGACGGGGGGCGGGGCTTCACGTTCCTTGAATCCACTGTGCAAATGTAAATTTAATATCTCATGTAGTTTTGATGTTGAATCTTGGAGAGAAGCGGTGGAAGAGATGCTAAGAGGATTTCCTCTCCCACATGTGAATGGTAATGAGGTTTTACAACCGACACCAGCAGCTCTTTGTGGGTGTCATTCGTCACAGCAGTGCTTTGGGCCCGATGCTAACGTCGCCAATGTCACACGCACAAATGCTCCATGTCTACGCCCTGCAAGTGTTTGTGGGCTTCTGATGTCTGCGACTCTGTGCCACTAAATGGCGCCAATGTATCGCAAATGTGAGTCAAAACACTAATGGAAATCATGACTGATCGTCGCTAATGACTATGAGCAGAGAAATAATACTGTGCTGGAAGTAGTAACATGAAGTACTGGATGTAGTGATGAGGCAAAATAGACCTAGTGGCCAAACGATTGTACTGCAACTACACTGGTGATGTGGTCGATGAGGACGAATGGGACTTTATCCCACAAAATAACAATTCCTCTGGGTTAAAATGTCTATTTTTTATAATGTACCTGCAGAGGACAACTGTAATTGACCTGCTCTGTGGGTTGAAATATAAGGTAATGAAGTATGTTTTTATACTTCATGTACAAATGAGCAGCTCTGATAATTCATCATTATCGGCCTTCTTCAGAAAATCTAGATCGTCAATAACACATTGTGGGGGGGGGGGCTTTTAGGCAAATAAATGTAAATAGTACTAATAAGTTGCACCTCAAATGAACTGGAAGAGAGGGGTTGCAGGTGTAACAGTCATGACATTACCTATTCCTGCACAGCAGGGGGCAACATGCACCACCAGCGTCGGTACACAGCCACACAGATGACCTACTTTTGAGACGGCGAATCCAAGATGGCGGCTCTGCATTTCCTGAACACGTCACAAAGCTACACAACGCACCGAGGAGGCTACGACTTCTTTGCACTTTGCCTTCTTGAGACGTCGCTACTTTACAGGTAAAACGTTTGTTTTCCTTGTTAGCTTAACATGCTATCATCCATGCTAACCCTAAAATAAATAAATAAATACGTTTAATCCACCTCATGGTGACACTGTGTAGCACCGACTCATCACACACGGGGTGTGGAGCTTTACATTCCCCAGCAATGTGTTGAGTTTAGATGTGACCTCACACATAAAGAGTGACTCTGAAACAGAATATTATTGTTAAAGTCCATGTCTTATGCTCACTGTGGGTTGTTTTGCTCGGGGTTGAACAGAGCTGAACTGATTACAGCTGTTGGCACAGGTGTGTTTCCTTCACTGCTAATCAGCTGCCAAAAGAGGCGCTCGTCTGTTTGATCATTTCAGTCTGTTATGTTCGTCTGTGTTGTCAAAATACACAGTCATGAATTTAAAATGGGTTTATTGATAAGTTTGTACTGATTAGCTAATCTAAATTTCAATGATACTGATCTGATTTGTACATAGACATTTCATTGTGTTTTATTTTAAATTAATATTACATCATATTCATAGTCTTCTTGATACTACGACTACTGATACGACAGCTGGCACATCTCCCTTCTCATCATATCTTGGGAGAGGACACAGGTGGCCAATCAGAGGGGAGGGCACAGATGGCCATTTCTCGCCTCTGATTGGCTCTCGATTTCCTTTTCTCTGATTGGCTGTCGATTTCCTGGCCTCGGATTGGTTATCAATTTTCTCTTCTCTGGCTGGTTGTCGATTTCCTGGTCTCTGATTGGTTGTTGATTTCCTGGTCTCTGATTGGCTGTCGATTTCCTGGCTTTTTTTTTTTTTTTACAACAGACTATAGTATGGGGGGGGGGGGGGGGCCGTCTCATCCAAAAAGTGATTTTTTTAAAACGACATACTATACTAAGCTGTTTTTTTTTCATCCTAAAAGTGTGTGGGACTGACTGGGAACTTAAAGCCTCATGCAGCTCTGCCTGCCTCTATATTTACCTCCTGCAGATCCTGAGTGTGAGATGACAGCCGGCGTCGTGCTTCAAATGGGGGAAGATATTGTCGAGGCGACACACCGCCGCCACCAAGGAGACGGGAGAAAGACGACTGTTGCAAACTCAGGTAGGACTCTCAGATGTTGTGGATGCTCAGGGAGGCGTCAGGGAGGAAGTGAGGGAGCCTGTGGAAAGTTTCAGCTCAGACGCTTAATAGCAGTCAGGGGAGGACGGGAACAGTTAAGAGGAATAAGTGAGGCAGCAGGAGAGCGTTCAAGCTTTAGTTTCCCGTGTGTTTTTACTGCAGCTCAACATTACTCATGTGCTCATGCTGTCAGGGGCTAAAAGGCTGCAACTAACAGTATTTCATGTGTGGATTATGTCCCTGCTCCACCAGCACCATTCTAATGCGAATCTTTGTTATGCTTGGAATGGAGGAGTCATCTGCAGTGCACAGCTTCACCACTAGGAGACACAGGATCTTATTCTTAGCATCTAGGCCCAATCAATCGATGACTATATCAGCTGCCAACTATTTGAGTTAAAAGTTGATTGGTTTGTTGCTGCAGCCCTTTATGGGAACGTGTGATTGAATCGTTGCTGCTCCGATGGTTCAGTGTTGCGTGTTGACCACTGACACGTGCTGCTAATTGTTATTCAGCCTCATGCGCTTCACCTGCATCAAAGCACCAGTCCTTATGATTACTGGTGCTGATTTGTGTGTGTGTGTTCCTAAATCAGCATGTGTGAGGGAGACTATTTATCCAGTTGTGACATTTAGCACAATAACCATTAATTCCAGCAGAAGATTAGAATTAATTCCTCTCATTACGGTCATTGTGGCTCTCCTTCTTCTCATTACCTCAAGTAAATCCTCATCAATTCATATTTATGTGAAGCCAAACGAGCAGATTAAAAGCTGCTCTCTCTGTGTTTGTAAATCTTTTAGCTTGGATCAGTGCCCATTAGTCCAGGACTTGTTTGTATTCTTTTCAGTGGATGAACATGCACGGCAGTAACACACACAATGTGACCACATCCATCAGTGTTATGATTCATGGTACGTTTCTCTTTGCAGTTTGTCCATTCTGGGCCTCTGTAAATACGACAGCCTTGCTCCTTTGAGTTCATATTAAGGGATGTTTCTAAAACAGCAAAGTGTCTATAGCAGTGATAGTAAAGTATTGACACGGACGCTGGAGTTTTCAGGGTCCAGTTCTCACTCAATTTATTACAAAACAATTTCAAACTAAGTTCAAGACAAATAGCTTTGTTTTTATTGAACAATATGAACAAAATGAACAGTCTGTTAATAACCTACGTCATCAGAGAAAATGTATTCAATAGTGATGGATAGAAGAAAATTAAAAAAAAACAGATGAAGAGTTAAACTGGGATCAGCACAGCCACCAGAGGGCAGTATAGTAAAGACAAAATGATTGGATAAGTGCACATAACAAAGACAAAATAAGAAGTCAGCATAGATCTGTATTTATTACATCATCATACATATGTACAATACATTACATAGAAAACTATACATAATCTTAATTATATTAAATCAAAATGTCCCCAAATCTCCCCAATCACTAATCAACAAATACACCATTGTATATTTTTAAGCCAACGTCACATGTTGTCCATGTTCAAATGTGAAAGAGGGCAGAGATTTTCCATCTTCAGAACCATCAAAGCTTCTGTACCTGAAAAAAAGAACTCATTAAATGTGTTTAAAAAATTCAAGAGCGGTTATCTCTGGTGTGGTGACACTCACATTCTTGTGTATCTGTCCCAGTCAGACTTGCTGAGAGAGGGTCTGGTCGCAGCCAGGGCGGAGTTCAAGTGCGCCTGACACAGCAGCAGACTTGGGTAGGTGGGGGCTGAATGGACATGGGAACACGCCTCCTGCATGGACACACACAAAAGTCATTCTTCAGGCAGCAGCATATGTAAGAACATGTGAGGTACGTGGCTGTTTGAGATGAGTGCTCTGTTCCTTACATTTCCTCTCCTGCAGCTGCTCTTGATGTTGTTCACGTCTTGTTGTAGACGCTGCAGCTGCTCAGGGCTCAGAGTTTCGTATCCACTCTGAACCGACGGCATGTAAGAAGGAGGATGGGGGGCGCCCGAGTCTCGAACCGATGTGCCGACACTGTCCTGGGTCATGGAGTCGGGTCTAGAGACGCTCTGAGAATTGACACGGAACGACAAGGTAAGTGCAGTACTGACAAATGAAAACCAGAGTACAAGATTTAGGTCAAAGTAGTCGAACCCATGACATTTATAGCCATTTTTGGACTACATACTGACCCACGACTTTTTTTCTTCGTATTTTTAGCAATTTTCAGACGCCATGACCTTTTTAGCAATTCATGACATCTGACGGCACAGCTCACCTGTCCAGGGATCGGTGAATTCCCAAACTCTGACTCGTAGGAGCTTCCAAAGTAGAGTCTCCAAACGTTGTGGTGGCGTTCGTCATCTGCTTGAGACTCGTCAGGTTCCGACAGAATCGTGGACTGGTCCAAAGGAAGGACTGGGTCTCCCTCCCCAACCGAGTCATCGGAGCTGATGTTTGGAAAGATCATGGAGGACAGACTCATGTCGCTGTCTGAGCCAGAGGCCAGCGCCTGATCATCACATGGAAACAAGAGGATTGAGGTTCAGCGACGCAAGAGTCTGTTGGGGATGAAAGATGTGACTATTTTGTTTGTGATATTTAAATTAAGTAATTCAGTCACGTTCTTGGCACCGTTGTTGTGAATTAGTTTAATTATGCTGGAAAGCAATAAAGCACTTAAAAAAACAGAGCTGCACACTAAAGTCTTTGTTTAATTTACGTAGAGCAAAAAGACCTGAGCTGCTTTCAGATTGTAAATCATTTGAAAAGTGACCAGCCAACAGTCTCCTACCGTCCTGTCTTTACTGTAGCCTGAGGTAGCACAGCATCGTAAAACTATTGAAAATATTACTGACTCACATGAGGAGCACCCAGGACGTGGATGGACTCCAACTGTGCGTTATATAGCAGGGCCCTCAGGTCAGCTCCGGTGAACTGCTCCGTCACAGCTGCCAGTTGCTCCAGGTCCACATCAGCAGCCAGGGTAATGCCACTGCTCAGAGCCCTGAGGATCTCCACGCGGGACTCCTGGAGGGGTGACGCAAGGGGTCACCAAGTGATTGGAGGATTGGAATCCCATAGAATGATCTCATTTTACAGTCTTGTTCACCGATTCAACAGACCTGGTCCGGAGGGGGACAGTAGAGGGACTTGTCAAGGCGTCCAGGTCTCAGCAGGGCCGGATCGATGAGGTCTGGACGACTGGTGGCCGCAAGCACATACACACCTACAAAAAAATGAATAAAAGATATACATTTATTTGACGTTTAAGTGTGAAATGAAGCAGGGGAACATTGATTTGACTTGATGAAGTACACCGAATGCATCGATTCATTAATTGACTGATTAAATAACTTTTGTAGCTTTTAGTTTTTAAATGTTGCTTTGGCCAACAGTGAAAACTTAAAAGTAAGAGCCAGTTGTGTTTTGTCAAGTGCTTTTGCACATTTCCACCACTTGAGGGAGCAGTGCCTCAGCTACACCTGTGAATAATCCACCAAGGGACAACAATGGGATATGAGCTTCAGGTGGGGGCAGTTGATTGGCAGCAAACAGTAAAACTAGTATCTGGTTTTGGTTAAGCTGAACGCGTGATTGAATAAATATTCTTGTCTTCATTAGATAGAAATGACATTGTGATGGACAGGGTGGACTCCACCTGCACGGGACATACTGTGATGTCATCAATAGATTTCTGGGTGACCTACCATGCAGTCCCTCCACCCCATCCAGCTGAGTGAGGAGCTGGTTCACCACCCGGTCGGTCACTCCCGTGCTGTCGTGGCCTCTCCTGGGCGCCAGAGAGTCAAACTCATCGAAGAACAGGATGCATGGTTTGGCTGCTTGTGCTCTGGAACAGAGAGAAAATCAATTATTCCAATCTTATGAATGGATGGCTTCTATGAATAATTGATGTTTCTCATTAAAACTGGAAATGAAATTCGTGAATGAGGGTCAGCGTGGAGCATGAATGTTAACAGACCTCTGGAAAACATCTCGGACTCCCTGCTCACTGGCCCCGATGTATTTACTCAGAAGTTCAGGTCCCTGCAGAGAACAGAATATTACGTGTTACTCCAGATCCACAGTTTGCCTTCTGTTTGAGCTGCAGTGTGGCTCACCTTGATGCTGATGAAGTTCATCCCACTTTCTTTGGCCACAGCCCTGGCCAGCAGGGTTTTCCCAGTTCCAGGAGCTCCATACAATAATATTCCTGAGCAATGGCGGATGGGGAGATTGGAGAAGAGGATGGGATACTGCAACACAGAGGAGACCCATAATCAATTACTTTGCAATCAATTTTTTAAATGATATATTTTTATTTATGATATACTTGTTATTTACTGCACTTTTATTATGTGAAAATTATACTGTTGTTTATTGTTGAGAAAATCAAATCATCTTTGGCAGCTACAAGGATTAACCCTAAGCCTAACACAGTTAAAGTGTATGGAGGGAACATACATGTTTAGAACATTCAGTCGCTGCAGCATCAGCTGTTAAAATAGAAAATCCGAGAAATCACTCTCTGATGATCGGTCATTAATTGCTGAAATGACCACTGCAAGCTGTGGAATATTAGAGGTCCAGTGTGTAAAATGTGGATAGATTGTGGATAAATTGTGTCCTTTTCTGTTGACAGAAATTGAAAATGAAATAATTAAATAACCATATCATCACCTGAATGTACAAAATCGTTTTCATTATGCAAAAATGAGCCCTGTGTGTTTAGATTTTAAAATGGCTGATGCCATACCACATTGGCAACCATTGGTCATCCTATGAGTTTGGAGGGGAAGGATGAAACATGGAACTTTGCTGTCACTAAATTCTTCATATTATAGCTTTATTTAATCACAAATAAGAAAATGCATTACAAGAAGATTATGTAGTGATTTGTGGAATCCAAATATGAACCTTTATGAAAATGTGTCCTATTGCCAAAGGCAAGGCCACATGATTAATTAATCTCCTTTCCTATCCATATTAATACTGTTTGTTTACCCCACTACCCTACAAAATGAAAATCAACAATGTAGGAATAACAATAATAAATTGTAAAGTAAGGTAAACAGAATAAGAGTAATGGAATAAATAAATTATTTAGATCAATTAATTAATATAAATGTGATTATCTTCCTCCAATCTATTGTTATAATTTAACCGGTGCAACTCGGGCTTGTGCTCAGACTTTTAATTGTTTGTCGTTATAACAATCAACAGTGTTTATGGTGATAAATGAAAAATAAATTGTCATCACATTAACTTTTACTATTTAATTTATAGATGCTATTTATCCTGTTTGGTAAAGTGGCGCTTCCATTAGGGTGAAAACAGAACAGTCTCCTCTGATTGGCTGTTGGTACTGACCTTCGCAGGGAGCAGTATTGTGTCCATCAGCTGCTGCCGCACCTCTTTCAACCCTCCCACCTTCTCCAGCCCAGCTCCGCTTGGGGTGTGGAGGTTGACCCCCCACAGCGAGGGGGGCGTGAAGCCCTTCAGAGCCTGAGCAAAGTCCCTCCATGTTAGACACGCACCTGAGAGGGACGATAAATGAGCACTAACGTAAGAACAACTGAATTGAACCTCTGCATAAACAACATGGAACTTCATCGGTGTCGTCTTTGTTACCGTGGTCACCGTGTCCTCTTTGTGCTGTGTTGGCATGGACGGCTCGCTCCAGCAGCAGAGCCAAGTCCTGAGGTGGATAACCCTCGGTCTTCTTAGCAACAGCCCCCAAATCCAGCTGCTGCAAGGTCTCCTCGGAAAGACCAGACCTTCTGAGGATGAGGTGCCGCAGGATCTCTGATCTCTGAGCCTGAAAACAACAATGACATCACATGTCAATTGTTCGTTCAGTCCTGTTCGCATTGGTATTGGTCTATATTTCTGTGAGTGTGTGTATGGGTGTGTATTAACCTGGTCTGGTGGCGGGATGTTTACAAACCCCTGGATGAAGTGTGAACCCTGAACTTTGGTCAGCGAGGGGTGGAGAGAGTGCTCAGTCTGGCTGGTGATGATCAGACACACCAGGCTGGAGTGAACCACCAGCTCATCCACCAGGTCCTGGAGACCTGCAGCCATGAGGTCAACATAAAAATGAATATCTAGAATGATGGTGACGACATTTCCTCCAAATACATTAATACGAAACCTATCGTTTACTCTGAGCAATGTGCAGTTGTAGCAGTGCCTCTGGGCCGTGCTCGTGCTCTGGTGAAGTCGCTGCCCCTGTCGCCTGATCCAGGTCATCAAGAAGAACCACCGAGGGCTGCCTCCACTCCGCCTGTTCAAAGATGTCATGCAGAATCTGCCTCACACTTTCTGCTCTTTTGCCTGAAAACAAAACAGTTCATTCATTTTTTACGTGCAACAAAGACTGAACCAAATATTTTCCCCAAGCATTGATCAGACATATTCATTGACCTTGTAGCTTCCTGCAGTCCATCACCTCCACATGTGCATCCAGATCTTCTCTGGCCTTTCTGCAGAGGGCTTTGGACAAAGTGCTTTTTCCACTTCCCTGTCAGGAGAAACACAATCATACATGTAGCATGTATGTGTATGTGTGTGTGTGTACATGAGTGATAACATGTTCTCTATGTAAAGAAATACCTGAGCGCCAGTGATGAGCAGAGCTCCTCCTTGGAGACCCTGACCTATGATTCCAAGCTCCTGTGAAAGGGGACTACCCAGAAGGCTGTGGGAGATGAACTCAAATCCAGTTCTACAAAGCTCATCAACCCCACTGAAAGAGTGAAGATAAAGGAGTGAACGATGTAGAGACCAGAATTACTCAAATGATGTTCAATTATACAAAGGTCCTCTCCAGGGAACTGAAGACTTACCCCAGTATACTGAGGGAGGGGAGCTCTGCGTTCGGTGTTTCAGCCTCAGCTTTCACAGCTTGAATGGTTACGGGCTCTCTGAGGACCTGAAGGTGACACAGCCAGTGTGACCAGCACATGGAATTTAAAAGACGTTGATTGAATCATTGTGTGGTTTTACCTGTATGTCCTCCTTCTGGATGAACGTGTGTGCCAGTAAAAACAACTGGTCCGGGGGATCACTTGCTGCCTCTGGTTTCAGGACAGTCAAAGCAAACTCTAACTTTTCTGTAAAAAAGAAATAAAAGCCCAAACTCAGAGACAAAGTATTACAAATGAAGGTGCAGAGATGTCTAACAGTATATACATGTAATCTCTTCTAAGTGTGTAAAGGGAGAGTGAGAATGAATCACCGTCAATTCCATGTAGGAGGATGGTACCAGACCGCGCAGTCAGACAGGCTAAAGGTTCATGACTCTGAGTGTGCAGCCACCCGAGGAAAGCTGTCTGAATGGCCTCGTCCTCTTCCTCGGGCTGAGGAGCAAATGTAATTCAGACAGAAGGGACGGAGGAAGGTTCAGTTTTTATGCAGCGTGGAACAAATGAAATATGAGCGCTCCGGATTATTAACATCACAGTGTTGCCACAGAGGAAAACTCCGCGACTCACCAGGGGTTTTAGAGGCTGGAGACGAATAGTGGAGGCTGCTTTGATCGTGGATTTCACCGGTTTCAATCTGACCATTGAATGAGGACTGATGTTCAGTCTGAGTGTCAGAGGTTGTGGGATCTGGAAAAAAGGAAGAAATGAAAATATATTGAGAGTATATTTTTTTAAATAAAAATAGCAAGAGATAAGTTGTACTTGAATGAACCAGCTGCTGGTTCAACTTACCCACACTGCTCCACTGTGAATCTGTCCCTTCCTGGGACGCCTCTGTTTGCCTGGTAGCTTCTCAGCCGAGTGGCAGACCACCCTGACCACCATCACCTCCTCCTCCTCCTCCTCCTCTTTCACCTCCTCGGCCGCTTTGGCTTCACCCGTATTTACCGCTGTGCTCTTCTTTTTCTCCATCGCCCGCTTGGTTTTGTGCCTACTTTCTTTAGGAGAGGGAACTTTGGAGATCAAACCATATGTGACTGAAGACTGACCCCCGCGTAGTGCAGCATTTGGTCCATTCCTCCACGGAAATAAGTGAATAACTCCAGTTGCAGCATGGCTGATGGTGTAAAGGGAGTCAGGGGGTGCACCACAAACTCTGTACACAGAGTCAGAGAAGAGGGAAGGGATGTCAGGCACTGGTGGAGGCTCTTTTATTGGGTCATGAGCCCCTGTGATATAGCGCAGAAGGCTCCTCAGGTCAGTTATGCCTCTACGCTGCTGGCTTTTTTCAGCCGTCTGCCCGGGATCTGTGCCCTGCTCTCTGTGAAGATGCGGGTCCTCTCTGCTCCGCACTGGAGAACTGCTGAGATTGCTCTTTCCAGCACGACTCTTTGGAGACACAACCAGCTCTGTGAACTGCTCCAGGCGACCGTAGGGCACAGATGGCGAGAGTGAAGCTGCAGAGATGAAGAGGCAGATTAAACTGTGCTCATGAATGTAGTCTGAGGATATGACCAAAAGAACTGAGCATGTGCTTTCAGTCAGTCAGATTTACCCAATGAAATAACAATTCGAATATATATATATATATATTAGGGGATATGTTAACAAAGCCTGTCTCATTTGATAGAATATCCTTATTTTGGTTTAATCACAGCACATTAATCTGACTATTTACTCCAGAGTACAGTTGACAGAATTATTTCTTACCTATTTGGATGTAGATGACTGTGTGACTGTCCACCCACACAGGAAAGACAGCATCTTGGAACACCACTCTGATCTGATCCAAAAGCTGCTGCTCCAGCGCTGCACTGTGAAGTTCCTGTGTGAGTTAAACAGAAAAAGAAATCAGGGATCTATGTGTGTCTTTAAATGGTTTTGTGTCACAGCCCTGTATTAAGAAATCAAGCTCCCTATCTCTGTAAATCACTGTTTACCCACCAGGATCTCCCAGTCATCAGGTGACAGAGGCTCCACAAACACCTGGTGCAGTGATGACACCTGGTGACATGGTTTCAGGAAGCCCTGAGTGAAGCCACACAGCCAGTCAACACAAACAACAAACAAGGAGGATAAATAATATTCATTTTGGTGCAGGACATATTCCTCCCCGCAGAGCCCCACCTGTTCTCCATCTCTCAGGCCCAGCTTCTGTCCAAGCTGCCGGCTCAGTTCCACTTTGTAGTTGTCATGACTGGGGGAGGTTCTGTTCAAAGCCCAGCTGAGGTACAGTGGAGAGCCATGGTCCCATGACAGCTCCAATGCTTGGTTCTGAAACACAGTGTCACGATCACATCACTTTTTTGTCAGCAGGCCTTTTCACCCAGTCTCCTGCTCTATTTGTGTACAATGCAATGCTTTGTCACCACCAAGTGAGACGGCAGGAGAACTACTCCAAAAACAACAATATTAAAACAAAATCTAACCCCCACTATCAATTAACTTACGAAGGGCTGGAATCTTTGACTTAAGAATATTATCATATAATTGTGACTGTCACACTGTTTTTATCTCTACCCACAGAAGAAGCATTATTTCTTAATATTGACATTCTGTATTGTTATGTACTACGGCCACTGTGGTTGGGTCTCTAGTCGGTTTAAAATGTGAAGCTTGTCTGTTTGAGGTGTTAAAGGTTCAATGTGTATAATTTAGGTGAAATCGTTTGTGTCGGCAAAGGTTGAATGGCAATTTTTTTTAAAAGTTTTGTAACTCATACATATCGTACAAATATTTATCTACATCAGGAGTAGCTGCAATGTTGCACCACCATGTTGTCACGATAGCCCAGAATGGACAAACAACACATATCCACACTTTCAATGCAAACTGAATGCTACCTTGAAAGGGAAGGGTGAGAGGTATTCACCATTCAATGTCAGTAAATCCTTCTCATTATACCAATTGGCCTTTCTCTAACATTTAACCATGCTACAGAGAATGCTAACACAACATAGGACATTTAGTTAAACAAGTGTTAGTCTAAGACCAAAGGAGATAGCACTGACGGTGCCAAACTAAACGAAATTCGCAAAACTAAATACGTTTGAAAACGTACCACTAAGTGAACAACACGAGCACACAGGCTCCACTACTTTGGTAAACAGATAGACCTTGTATTTGCCTGGCCAACACTTAACTTCCTCTGATACCTTGAGCGAGGAGTGTGGCAGCTAGCATCATGTAGCTACGTGCTAACATACCTCGTTGAGAGAGAGATGAGATATCAGCCTCGGTGGGAGGTGAAGAAAACAGTCCTTCGTGTTGTTAAAAACAATAGTCACGGGTTGAATTCCCTGGTTGTTGAACATGTTTGGGACATGGCCTGGGCAGATGTGTGCACACCTGTGCGCTAACGAATCAAGTTGTAGAAGTCCATGGTCGATCGATGACTCCGACTCTGCCCAGTCAGACCAAAGTAGATGATCAGGAGCTGCTCTGCTTTTCAAAATAAGATCTTTGCCAAAGATGACTGGGGATGCAAAGTGCAGAAAAAGAAAAGGACCACGTGAAGATTTTTATTTATAATAAAAGCATCATTATTATAATTATTGCACTTGAATCAACGTTATTTTTGAAACTCACGACTCAAATACAACGAATCTACATTTCTTGGAAAGTGCAGAGCGAACGCTGGGCCTCACAGTCTTCAATATTTTTAAGTACACAAAGAGATTTCAAAGATATGAATGAAAACTTAAAAACGTTTGTCTTTCATTTCGGGCCTTTAATTTGTGGGGTTGCAAGAATGCAAACGTTCCATTGAAGGGTTGAGTGTCAATTGAGAAGAAATAAACGGTGTCAAAAATATGCAACACAAAAGGTTGTGATTCCTTCTCATGTACACAACTTAAATAATGATAAAGAACAGAACAGAGGATACGGTTCTAATAGGTCAAGCCTGCTCTTATTTTGACGTAGACCAAACGGAAATGTATTACCAAAAACATGGCGGCTGCTCCAAGTAGCAGTTCAAGCAGTTGGGAAACCCCGGGGGTCTATAAACATCACGAAAAGAGAAACATTTGTATTTCCAGACCCAAATACAGGGAGGGACGAAGAGACAGAGCAGTGAAGGTAAGAACGTTCTGCTAAAACCTGCTGAATATCAACGAGACATCACAACGACGCTGGAGGCGTAACGACACTTTGTAAACAAATGATGTAAATGACCAATATTTACTGTATTACAATTATTATCCTGTGTAAACATTGTAACGACGACGTTGCAGTTTGTAGACAGTTGCACTCCAACTTCCTGGAGTGTTTTGGACAACATATAGAACATTTTGACTCAAAGTTTTTCCTTTATAACGTTAAATGGATATTGTTTTCAAATTCTGGCTATTTGCTCCATGTGCTAATAATCGTCTGCGAGTAGTTATTGTCCCTTTAAAAACCAATCAGCTCCTTGAATGTCTACTTCCCTCACTACTGTCAAAACCCAGAGATATTTTGAGGATAGCACAAGCTTCATCATTTATCTTTGGTATCATCACTATCAGGTGTACACCATCAATTTAGAGTCCCGTTACCTGATGATCCAGGGGGTCCCTGCTATTGGAGTGATGACGGAGCTGATCCAGCTGTGTGCCCTGTATGGAACAGTGGAGGAGTACAGGCCACTGGACGAGTACCCTGCCGAGGAGTTCACAGAGGTTTACCTGGTCAAGTTCCAGAAACTCACCAGTGCCAGGTTGAGGACTTGAACCCGTTCGCATTACTGTGTACTCTAATGGCGAAGTTGGGGAGACCTGCTCATTTTCTTCAAATATATTGATGTTTCAGAGCAGCTAAACGACACATGGATGAGAAGAGTTTCTATGGTGGTGTCCTCCATGTTTGCTACGTCCCAGAATATGAGAGCGTGGAAGACACCAGGTTCAAACTGCTGGACCGAAGAAGATATGTAATGAGGGCTGCTCAGAACAAAGGTACACTTCGACATTAAATTGAGACTCAGTAATACAAGAAAAGAGAATGAAGTTAATATGGCATGTGTATAGATAAAGTCTTTTGTTAAAGCATTGTGCCCTCCTTTACACTGGTACATTTCAAATATCCCAATGTTTTGCCAGTTTTAATAATACTAAATGACTTTTAATGTTTGTCTTTTTTGTTTACCTAATTTAAATGAAATGTACATTTCTTTTCTCTCATCTAAAGCAAGAGAAAAGGCAGAGAAGGAGACAGGACTTGAGGAACCCACAACATCAAACACAAACACAGCCAAGACTTCAGAGAGCATCACTCCTAGAAACATTCACAGGCCGAACTATGATGATACAGGACCAAATTCCACCTTCAGCCATCATTCAGGCTTCCCTTTATTGCCATTACCTCCACAGGAGCAACATTGTTACAGAGGTAAAAATCAACATGGGACTGTAATAGCAACTGAGGACAAAATGGGGACGTTACATGATGTCGTTCTGGACTCGAGACAACAGCAAGCACAGGGTTCAAGCTCGAGTCAAACCCCCCCAGACCGAGAGAGAGAAACAGAACACAGACCGACATCAGATCAGGCCACTCTCAGATTTGTCCCAAGGAAAACACACCTGGAGAACAGGAAGCGCACAGTGGAGGAGGCTGCAGAGCGCACGCTCACACAGACTGACGTCTCTGGGAAAAAGGAACCTCTGTTTGGACCAAAACTACCTGAAGCACCTAAACTAGACATGGAGGATGAATCACTGAATACAACTGTTACGCTGATCAGGAACACAATGAAACAGGTCAATTATAATCTCATTTTGCAACTCCAAAATTGTAGTCCATGTAACTGTTGATAAATCACTGTCATCATGTCTTTCAGGTGGGATCAGTTCCTGACGTCAAACCAGAGGTAAAGAAGAAACAGCGACGACGGATTTGATTTACTTTTGATCCAAAAACCAGCTGACTGCACAGACACGGCACCAGGACTTGGTGCTTCTCAACAGACCCATTGGCTGTGCTCATCTTATGAAAATGGACATGTTGACTTTTTTCATGGTTCCACTTCCTCCTGAAATACATGCTTCTCAAATGCCTCGATACTCTGTAAAAGAGAAAAACAGAATGAAACGTACAGAGGGAAAAAAAACCCGTTTTCTTGCCTTCTTTCTATCGGTCATTACCTTGGTGTCGGGGAGGCAGGTTCCAAAAGCTTCAAGTAGAAGGTTCTCCTCCTTCACTGCCTTCTCAAAGTCATCAAATGACACCCTGCCATCGTGGTCATGGTCCTACCAATAGCAATAATATCAACCGCGTAGCCGCTGTGTTAACCCGCTACTTCATGACAGAATGGTAGGCAGAAGTTACTCGACACCACCATGATGTTTCAGGGTCTGAGCTGTGATTGTCTCCTCACCATCTTCTTGAGTGTGATCTCCACCAGGAACTTGACTCCTTCATAAGGGTCCTCGTCTGTGGGCTGGCTGATCAAGCTGTTCTTCAGCATATGAAACATTTCCTCTCTTGCGATGTAGTTGTCACTGTTCAAGTCGTATACATGAAAGCAGTCTGCAAAAAAAAAGAAGAGAGGACAGTAGTTAGCTGGATGTTAAGGGGATTGACATTCATGTGTGGGAGTCTGGCAGTTTACATTTTATTTGTTCATCCAAGGTCCCACGCAGGAAAACGGACAATCCTTCGATCCATTCTTTCTGACTCACAAAGCCGTCGTTGTCTTTGTCAAATGTCTTGAACACTGCGTGAAATAGTGGGTTAATTAGTTACGACTATAGAAAGATTCTTTCCAGATAATTACTAACTTCATAGAAAAAATCTACAACTGGAGTACCTCCATCCATGATCATGTCCTCTGTCATGCCAAACTTGCTGTGGAGGAAGATCCTGAAGCTCCTTCTGTCCAGACCTTTGGCGGCTGAGGCGCCCGCAGCCGACTCCTCCATCACTGCATCGTAGTGTCTGAGCAGATGTTTCACCTCGGCTTTGCTGACTGAGGAGAAAATATCATTACCACAGTCAGAAGTGTTTTAATTCACCCGTTTACATCATTGCGTTACCATTTCTGTGAACACAAATAAGGAAAGTAGGAAGGAAGTATTTGCAGAGTTTTTCCTCTATTTACATTTAACTATAATATTCTTTTCACATACTGTTTACATATTATACACGTGCAATTTAAGCAATTTTGGATTCCAACGGAGGGGTGTACCTAATAAAGTGGTCTTAAAGTGTGTAACAAGATACACAGATGCTGGCTGTAGTTTGAGACCTCAAGGCGGTTTCGGGGGCATGAAAACAATCAAATAGCAGTAGCTTAGCTTAGCTTAGCTTGTGTTAGCGTAGCATGTTCTAGCTAAGCTCGTTTAAAAGCTGGTGCAGTCAGACAGGACATGTAAACATAAATAACTTACAGTGCTCCACCTGTTTGCAGAGAGTTTCAGCCAGATTGTGCAGTGACTTCCTCTTGGCATAACTCATCTGTGCCATTGTCGGGAAAAAGAGACAGAGCAGCAAGAGCTCCGACCGGCTGCAGTTGTGTTTACGTGCTGTCTCCACGGCAACAACGACGTCACACTCAGCCAGTGAGGAGCTGAGCTGCAGCTCCAATTCAGACTCACCTTGAAATGGGTTCACTGTGACTGCCCTCTGCTGGACAGGGATTTTTGGCACGAATGAAAAATCAAATTAAATTAATTAAACTTTATTGATACAGAGCACATTCACAAATCACAATTAGTCTCTCAGGGTGAGTAACATCCCCTGTCCTTAGAGCCGCATAAAGGGTAACGAAAAACTAGCAGGGAGGAAAATAAATAAATAAATAAATAAATCAACCCTTTTAGCAGGGAGGAAAAAAAGTAGGTAGAAACCTCAGGGAGAGGCCACATGTCAGGGATCCACTCCCAGGACGGACAGACGGGCAATAGATGTTATATGCGACGGGCAACGATCGACAGAAAAACGTCGCAATATGATCCTCAGATGATGAAATTGTCCATTTGATGAGTTAAGATACGGCTGCAGACTGAAGCCTCTGTTCACATGTTGAGCATCAGGCTCAACGTGTCCGTATATACGACCACGATTTGCTCATTTCTTCGCCGTCTGCTGGAACACATGCTTCTCAAATGCCTTGACTCTCTGGGGGGGAAGGGAGGAGAGCAGAATGCTGAATGAAGCTTCTCGGACGAATAAACGAACAGAGAAACTCCCCTCGTCCTTTCATTCCTCCTCACCTTGTAGTTAGGAAGGCAGTTTCCAAACGCTTCCAGAAGGAGGGTCTCCTTCTTCACGGCCGTCTCAAAGTCTTTGAACGACAGCCTGCCGTCGTGGTCGTGGTCCTGTAGATGGAAATCGCATCAAGCCGTCATGTGCAGAGTTCACTCAGGATAAAACCCACGACGATGAAGTAGAAGGTTTGAGCTGCTGTCGTCCACTCACCATCTTCATCAGCGTGATCTCCACCAGGAACTTGACTCCCTCCTCCGGGTCCTCATCCACGGGCGGCCTGGTGAAACAGTCCTTCAGCATGTGGAACATCTCATCCCTTGTGATGTAGTGGTTCCCGTTCAGGTCAAACACATTAAAGCAGTCTGCAGAAAGAGGACAGTGTTTAATGACGTGTGTGTGTGTGTGCGCGTGTGTGTGTGTGTGTTTGTGTGTGTGTCAGTTTACATCTAATTTTTTCATCCAAGGTCCCTCGGAGGAAAACAGACAGTCCTTCGATCCATTCCTTGGCGCTCACTAAGTTGTCGCTGTCTTTGTCAAATGCCTTGAAAACTGCAGGAGAGTTCATGGGTGATAAGTGTCACAGGGTCAGACAGTAAACAGCTGCAGTGTCCTACTATAACTTTTCCAATTCATTTCCAAACAATCTAAAAGATGGAGTCTGGTTGGAATCATAGGTCAAGTGGAGCACGTTCTCTGACAATGAGTGCTGAACAAGGTAATAATTAAAGGTCCAGCGCGCAAGGTTCAAGTGAAACTATTTCTTTTGGCAGAGATGGAAGGCAAAGCAAATATATCGAAGTGGAGTCTACATAGGTCGTGGTCGAGGGCTATTCAGCTTCACCACTCGGTAGAACCGAGACTTTTCAATCCGGTCCCTAAAATATACAGATCCCGCAAGGTGGTGCCGACGAATACCTTGGTCCAGGATCAGGTCGTCGGTCAGACCGAACATGTTGTGGAGGAAGATCCTGAAGCTGCTTCTCTCCAGACCTTTGGCCACCGAGCCCACAGCTGCCGACTCCTCCATCAGCGCATCGTAGTGTTGGAGCAGACACAGAAGCTCCGTTGTTGTGACTGAGAGGAAAGTTCATAGTTATTATGACTGTCAGAAATGTTTTCGACT
This sequence comes from Chascanopsetta lugubris, assembly GCA_016785325.1. Taxonomy (NCBI): domain Eukaryota; kingdom Metazoa; phylum Chordata; class Actinopteri; order Pleuronectiformes; family Bothidae; genus Chascanopsetta; species Chascanopsetta lugubris. The sequence continues at coordinate 50,061 of JAFBJT010109485.1, forward strand.
TATTAAAATTCAAGTGTTTTTTTTTTTTAAACATGACATTTTATTTGTTCTTGAAAAACACACTTTAAAGCAGAGCAGTCCTAATGCACTGTATCCCAGTGTGGCCTTTGAGTGCAAAAGGCATCATCACATCTGTTGTGGCCGATGACAGTTTCGAGTTCATGAAAACAATCACAGCTGCCGCACAGAGAGGAAACTGTAGCTGAGCTTATCTTAGCTTAGCTTAGCAAAGCCTGGGCTCATCATCCAAATGTTGTTGGCAGAGCAGACTCACAGTGCTCCACGTGTTTAGAGAGCGTTTCCGCCAGGTTCTCCAGAGCCTTTTGCTTCACCGCCGCCATTTCTGCTGTATCCAGACACGATTCCACAAGAGATCTATGAGATTCTAGCAGAGGAGGTTACAGAGGATAGTTTGTATGTGTGATAATGTTCGTTTGTGTGTAGGATCGTATCCGATTAGCTTCCAGGGTATAAACATAAGTTAAGTCCAGGTGGAGAATTCCAGAAGAGGAACTAAACCTTATCTTCCCTGTCCTTGATGTAAAGGACTGAAGTGCTATATATATATAGAATATATATATGCATATTTAAATGCATATTCCTCATTTGAAATTACTTGATATATTTCCTAACAATACAAATAAAGATGATTTGAATTTTCCTCGTCTTTCTTCCAGTTTGCTGAGGACCCCTAGTTCTCCCTCGGCGCCCCCCATGTGGACCCCAGGCCCCACTTTGACAGTCATTATTTCATTGTGGAACTAAAACACACATGTAAACACACTCACATCATCGCCGTACCTGCTTTGTCTTTCTTTGTTGGAGTATCTCAACTCCTCCAAGACAGAGATAGTTGTCAGTGCAAACACGGGACTCCGACACCTTTGATATAAAGTGTTAGAATAATGCCTTTGATCATCTTCACCCGAGTGCACAACATCTTCAATTAAGAGTAAAGACTGCTCTGCTGCATTTTCAACATTGTTCTCCTCACATTTGAATTTCATTTAGTTTTGGTTTCTCCCTTAATCTGTTCAGTTCATCGGGATCTCAGATGAAGGTGTCTGATCTGCGGCTGGTCTACATGTGCTGTGTCAGCACGTGTGACTTTATTGACACCACACCAGCCAGTGCGTTTAAAGAGCCTCTTTTAATTGGGCTCATTAATTATCTGACTTGTACGTCAGAACAGACGATATTTTTACAATCCTACTAAAAATCTGGCTCTGGCGCCATTGCACCACTAAACACACACACACACACACAGGGAACAAAGATCACCGACGTCATAGATGAGTCATCTTACATCACTGACATACATTAACCCCCACTTGCTTTGTGTGTCTGAAGTCCACAGTACATGAGAATACATGTACATGAATACATGAGAACCATATACTAAAATATATCAATACGTTACGAGACGCAAAAGGCATGATTAAGAATTTATTTTTAGAAACAAGTGCACTTAGTTCCACTGATGATTGACATAGATGTAAAAAGATTGCCCTCTACTGGACAGGAAGCTTGCTACATGTTCCTCTGATGTCTCAGTATGTGTCTGATGAGTGAAGGTACAAAAGGAAAAATGAGAGGATAAATTACATAAAACTGTCTGTTCCTGAATGTATTCTTCACCGCCTTCTTTCTAATCTGCCAGATTCAGTTCTGAGTCTGACCACAAGGTGGCAGTCAGCTAATCTTCTGAGATGAAAAGATGAATACATGGAACTGCATCTATTTCCATTCTATCCAGCATCAGTGATGACATCTGACATCTGAATATCACGAGTATGTCTCGGTCCAAAGTGTTAGGGATTATTTTAGGGTTATTTTCCAATGTACAGTCAGTAAAATGTGATTAAGGTGTGAGATTAAACTTCAAATAAATATAACAGTAAATTAGCCTCTTGTAATTAAAATCTATATAATAAATCATTAGCAAAAAATCAGAACACTATTGCAAATGCACTTTTTGCCGTAAGGAAGCGAATGTACATGTACAACATTTAAAACTGAAGCAGATTAGGTTTTGAAAACTATTTCTGATCCAAGACATGAATTCACAATATTGCACCGCTGCTGATTCCATGAATGAGTTTCTCTGTGAGTGTGAGTGATCAACTGTGCGTCGGTCTACAACTATGACACGGAGGTTAAAAGTGTTTCTGTGCTCAGAGCTTTTTCCAGTCCGACCTTTATGTGAATACGTGTGTCACGGCGTGTCTGTGCGTCAGCGTGCGTCTGAGTCACTGAGTCCTTTGGGCGAGGTTGGTTCTGATCGGCAGCGTCGTGTCGATCCAGTGGTTTGGGTTCTCGATCATGGACGTCCACACCGCCACTTCCTTCTCTGTGGAGTCCATCCAGTCGACGGCCTCGCCATAACTCAGCCCTGCCGTTAACAACAGGACATCGTTCCTTGTGTCACCGGCCCAGTTTGTGAGATTCAGGTGATAATGTCCACTGGTTTCATTGGTGTATGGTCAAATGAAACCCTTCTTATTGACACTAGCACCTCCTCTCCTCTTTGCTCATGTTGCACCACCATGTCTGGACAGTAGGTGGATGACTGTAATAACATACAGCTCAATGGTTGGGGATTCAGCGACACACCAGATGCCCTTGTGAACTCAGAATGACCTGACTCTGACAACATGAGCATCTGAAATGCCTGAAATACCAACAGAAGAAAACGTAATGAGGATCACTGATCTAGAATACTGGCACTGCTCCTGGATGCAAACCCGCACTCATTCAAATATTCTTAGTGGCAGTGGACCCCCGAATAATTGGAAAGTGGCAAAGGCTTTGTGCTGTATTTTATGTTTCAACATGTCATGAATAGGAATTTGGTCGATTGAGTACTTCTTTGGAGCCTTAAAGAACCAGTTCTACACTATATACATGCATCTGAGGGGGAATGGAGAGGCTGGCAATTGAATCAGAAACCTAATGCATTATTAATGCCTCTTTATATATATATATATATATATATATATATATATACACACACACATATATGTATGTACTATTTATGTGAATAAGAGTATCAAAATGAATAGAGACGCTCACCAGTTCCACAGCTCAGACGAACCCCCCCTAACACGCTCCTCTTCAAGCCGTCACGCTGCCAGACCATCAGCTCGGCGCAGGCCTCCCTCAGGTCGCTGGTGTGGAAGCCGTCGTACACCATGGTGTGGTTGTAGGTGGGGCTGATGGAGCGCTTCACCACGCGGGTCTTCTGGCCACTTTGTCGGCTGGCATCCGGGAGGATGTAGCTGTGGCAGAATTTTTTTTTTTTAATGATTAAGAAACAACAAATTGAATTTTAAACTCAATGACATGTGTATCCATGGCAATGGATACACAATATGTGTTTCACTAAGATGATTTTTCATGTACAAATGTATATTTAAGGCTAATGTCAATTCTCCTATAAGTTTGAAATGGAGGGGTGAGGTAAGGGTTGTTCAGCTGTAACATGCAACCTCACGACTAGACAATGTTAAATTGTACACACTGCACCTTTAAAAACAAGATCAAGTTTGTGAAGTACATGGGAAGGTAAACATTCATTTCTGTGCATTTAAAAAACATTACATTTAAACGATCGACTTGCGGACAGGTTTCCACGATGATGCACCTGCTGGTTCAATTGAGGTGTTGCACTAAAACCTGATGGTGATGATTCATGTCCTTTAATATGTAACGTGTAAAAAGATACAAATAATTATTGACAAATGATTAGAAAATATGATGCAGAGCTGACACACCTTCTGACAAATGAGTCTATAGCGCCCCCTTTGTTTGTCAGGAGACCTTGAGCCTCCCGGAGCCAGATGTACAGCTCTCCTGTCAGGGGCAGACCACTGCCTTCACTCACACACACACACACACACACACACACACACACACACACACAAAACCACAAAACAAATCAGACAGAGCATGTTGTGAAGTGAGGGGACATTCATGAGGTTTGTACTCTGCTCACCCTCTGATCCGTCAGGGACGAACTTAACAGAAAACATGATGCTTCCCCGGCTGCTGATGGAGTCTGGATTCAGATGTACCTGTGATGATGGGGGGGAGGGGGGATACAAAAAGAGAGGGGAAAAGACAAAAGAGAGGAAACGGGGGAGGAGGGGGGGAAGGGGGGGGCAGTAAAAGATTAAGGTTACATAAAACCTTAGTTGATATTCACACCGTGTCTCCTTCTGCCTCCAGCTCTTCTCGACACAAGAGGAGCTCGTCCTCGCTGGTGACAACGCTGACTAAAGTGCTGCTGCTGCACAGACACACGCTAAACAAATGAACTGGCAGGCTTCATGTTTCCTCAGGTAAATATTTGTCTGAGATGATTCCACTGCTCACGCTGACTTATTTATGGCCGCGTGTGGTTATATGCAAATACATTATATGCAAATCCTTCACAAATCGTCCGGTTCCTACCCGGGACTGCAGGTCCTGCCACAGAGGCTGAGTGGAGGTCCAGTCCCAGAGGCCCAGAGCCACCTCCACCTCCCCCAGGAACAGGTTCCTCCCCAGGGGCTCTGCATGCCACACTGACAGGTTCAGGGTTCGACTCCGGAGCTCCCCAATCCTCACTTTGTACTGAGGCAGTTGGATGACACACACATATGAGGATTGAAGGGCGGAGTCACGGGACATGAAGTGAGTGCAGAAACAGACTTTAAACTGTGATGATTCATTAAAGGGGCAGTTCAAAGACTTTGAGAAGTGGGTGGTTGCAGTGCGTGTTGAAGGACATGGGGAGGAGAGCTGAAGGACAAACAGCTGCTGGAGGATTTCTGCCTCTTTACGTAAGATGTAAATGAGAGGGAGTCTCACGCTGAGTGTCTGGTCATAGACCGGGTTCAGTGTCTTCTTCTTCACTGAGGTTTTCTTCTTACTGTGACTTGATTTGTCCGGCAACAGATACGTTTTAACATATCTGTGAGACACACACACACACACACACACACACACACACACACACACACACACACACACACACACACACACACACACACACACACACACACACACACACGACGTCACTGGCTTTGCCTTGGATGTTGCTGACGCAGCAATATGCATATTACCGGCATCGGTGAGCTGTCACTTACGGGTCGGAGCGGTTCTTCCTCGCTGCGGCGAGTTCCTCACAGCGCAGCACTTTCACGTGCAGCTCCTCCTTCTGCGTCTCGTAAACCAATGAGAACTGGATACGGCCCCTCACCTCCACCGTCCCGAAATCCCCTGAGCTGAACAGACTCATCATGCTCCCACCGAGCTGCAACACACACACACACACACACACACACACGGAACAAAGATCAGAACCTACGTCACAGCTGAGTCATCTTACATCACCGGATGGGCAATTAATCAAATCAAAGGTGCATGAGTGCAAGACTGCATAGATGTATTTGTGTGTGTGTGTGTGTGTGTGTGTGTGTGTGTGTGTGTGTGCACATACAGTGTAGCTTGAATGAAGGCTGCTGGTGGAACTGCTTTTCAGAGACGCTGGTTCTGGTTCTGTCAAGTAGCTGCTCAGAGAGTCTGTGTCCCCGTTGTGGCAGTCAAAGTCATCCTAGACACACACACACACACACACACACACACACACACACACACACACACACACACACACACACACACACACACACACACACACACACACACACACAATTTCCAGATACGTCACAGCCCTCATCATCCATCATATGACTCACTCATGCTAAAGACTGATGAGTGACTGACTGAAACAATTAGTGGGAGGAGTCTACAGATGAAGTGGAACGACTTTCAAGATAACAGCATGGTTTACTTAATCATCAATCTGTATAATCGGTGAAAGTGGCCGTGATAATCACCTCAGGTTCCTCCGAGGGTCCGGTGCTTCTCCTTTCACAGTCTAAGAACAGAACAATGAGTTCACAGTTGTACATATACATATATATATATATATATACACACAGTTGTGAAGGTGCAGAGATGGTGAGGCCGAAATACCTTTGGACGATGAGGTGCTGTTTCTATGCTGACGACCCTACGAGATGAAGATGATTCATTCTTCAGTCTTTTTTTATTTTTTTTTATTGAAGCATGAAATCTAGAAACATGTTGGAACACACACCTGCGACGTGAGGCTTTTTGTTCTGGGTCTTTCTTCACTCCTGAAAACACAAAGACACGTTCACGGGTTTTGCACGGACCTCCGAACGGGTGACATGACGTTTGTCTGTCCTCACTGACCCTTCGTCCTCCGCCTCGCTCTCCTTCAGTCTGCTCTCCGCATCAGAGGGGGTGTCGCGTCGCGCCATCCCATCTCCATTAAACATTCCGCTCAGGGGCACGTCGGAAACTATGGCAACCACCGCAAACCCATCAGTGGAACATCCCATTACCAGCACACACTAACCACCCCACGAGCAGCATGACAGTAACGGCAGCAGCGCATTAGGAGACAACGGACCTCTGCTCTTGGGCTTCCTGTGGCGCACGGTGGCGTGGATGAGGTCGCTGACCGACGTGCGGTGGCTGTGGCGCTTGTCGCACTGTTCGCTGAACCATGCTCCCGACAGCGAGCGCAGGCGGAAGGGGTCGGTCTCCGTCTGCTCGAGGTTCCTGCAGCAAGGTGGAAGTTCATCATAAAGGAACAAGCTGTTTGAAGCCGTTCCACATATAAGGTTCCATGTTCATACGATTATGTGACATCTGGCGGTGAAATGATGTGTTTCACGTGGCTGCCTCCCGTATCACCTTCACACGGTGGCCATTGGTTTGCATTAAAACTCAATTAGTGTTGAGTTTGTCCATTCTGGGCAACTATAAAAACATGGTGATGCAACATGGCAGCCTCCGCGGAGAGGACAGACTCCCAGTAGATACATAGAAGGGGGCTTGTTCAGTTTAAATGATAACAATTTGCACATTGGGATCATTATAAGAACATTGACACATTCATTTTTATATCCCATTTCAGCCCCGGGACATTTTTTTTTAAATCCATTAAATCTTACACACTGACCTTTCAATAAAAAAAAACTGCCACAGTGCACAGCCCCCCTCCATTAGTTTCCCATCCTGCTCTACAATAGAGTTCATTACAGTCGCGTCCCCTGAGAGGATAACACAATCACCTCTGACCTTACGCGCCCTTCATCGCGACGACGCAACTCCAAGTCCCGTTCTAAGACCTGGAGGATGACGGACTGCTCCTGGTCCGTCAGGTGGCTCAGGTCAAGAGAGGAATCAGCCTGCGACTTCTCCATCCCTGCAGAGGAGAGAGAAGTAAACACAAACAGTCAAACATTTAAACACTGGAATCTGCTGAAGTGTCCCAACGTAAACTAAGTGCAATAGGAATAATATAAACGGTGTTTTGGACAGACTGAAACTGAAGCAAAGGTGGCCACACCTTCACATGTTACATGTGACGGTCTGTTGTGAGTAGTTACACCACGGAGAGACATTTTGTCCTTACTCATTCTCGGGTCGTAAATCTTCATGTTTTCACCGCAGAAATAATCACCCATCTATGACACTAAACAGACAAAACGTATGTGTATACATGTATTGCGTTATTACAGTTTGCCTTTGTTCTCTCAATACCTCTTGGGGAGGCGGGTGGGGTTGGGAAGGGGGAAGCACACTGTGCCACAGGTTGGGAACCACTGTGCTCTTTGAGGGGACGGCTCTCTTTGAAACTCAAATGTCCTCCTGTGGTTCTGGTTAAGTCAGCAGGAGAGGACACACGCTGGTCTGCACCAGCTATTCCTGTCTACTGTCGTGTCTTTCATCCTCTTGGGCACCGGACTCTCTCTGATGTAAAGTGAGGACTAACACTGCGCGGAGGCACACCAGCAGCATCGCGAAACATGTATTATGATATTGCACAGCATCGGAAGATTCGACATGACAACGTGACACAAAATTAAAGGTGCAGTGTGTCGGATTTGGTGACATCTGGGAGGTGAAGTTGCATGTTGCATCCATCAGGCCTCTGTTTCACACGCTACAATACACCCAACAATTAAAAAGGAAAAAAAACAAACAATAAATGACCAAATAAGGTACAATGTTACCAAAAGATAGATTGCTCAATGAGATACAACGCGATATGATATGATGTGACTCGGTACAATACCATAATTGGACGTGACATGAAGTGATGTAATACTATAAGACGCAATATACAACTCGACATGATACAACTAAATAGGATATGCAATATCTGAATACAGACAATAGACCACGTGTAACCTGCAATGTGTAACCGCCATGTGTGGCCACATTCCAATAGATTTGCTTGCAGGTAAACAGATCATAGCAGGTGATCGTACTCCAAACAAACTATGGGCTTCAGGCAAGAAAGACTATGGCTGGTCTGTTTCAACAGCCAATACACAAGTGTCATGGTATAGTACTGAGGAAATATTAGTAAAATATCTTACTATCTTAAAATATCAGATTCTATAATAAACGACTCAACCGCACAACAACTTGGAACAACATGTACATATGTGTCTCCTATCCCCTGAGGTAGAGGTCTCCGGGTGCCCTTTTAGACTTACAGATGTGAGATAGAAACATATTCACAAAATGCGGACTTGTCAACTCACTTGTCAGAAACAAATGACGTCACACAAGAACCCGGGAAGTTTGAAGCACGAGGTACAGTTGTAGTTTTCCTTTTCCACTCATCCAATTTAACTGGATCTAATTTGCTAAAGAAACAAAAAGCAGCTCCTGAGGCGCCACAACTGAGCCGCTGTGCATCTGACAGTGAGGCACATACCAAGGGACCGTCTGCAAAGAGTAGCAAAACAACAAAGTCTTTAAAAAGATGGACTAACTCAGCTTTTGCCATGTCAACACCAAAATCACCACATTCCACGATGTCCATTCTACAGCTTTCACTTGAAATAAAAAATAAACAATACAAAACATTTGGTTAGATAATTCATTCTATTTATCTCTGGTATCAATCAATAGCCCATTAAACCTAGGGTCACCAGATTTACTAAAAATATTAAAGGTCGGCTCATGGCGTTACTATATCAATCAATTTCCAAAACAAAAAAATACATCTATTTCTATAAATGAGTTTGACATGAACCAAAAATATTATTTAATAGCTCCACCTCTGTACGACCTCTGGTCATTAAAGTCTTGGCATGGTGTTACTATGCAGAATGTAAAGTGATTTATTGATTTTTTTTTTTCAGGAGAAAGTCTACAGTGTTGAATTTTACAGACGTTCCCTTGGCATGTCCCTCACTGTCAGGCGGCGCTCAGTTGCAGCGTATTAGGAAATCATTGGTCTCCATCATGGAAAACGAGTTATTGGAGCGGGTCACCGTGTGGACAGTTCAAAAAAGAAACAACCGACCCACGAGCCAATAGAAATGTTTAACTACCCACAGTTAAAACCTGCCGGCTTTTAAGCATTTAAAACGCCCGCGCATCAGAGCACTATGACGGTTCCCACCGTCAACCCGCAGTCGTTGCAGACTAGCTCTACCTTCAGGCGATTTACCGTTGAAGTGAGGCGCATGCGCAGAGGAACTCTACTGTCTAAGCGGTTAGAAGTTTGCCAAACAGGATATTGTACACAACACATCCCATAACCGCACAACTCAAGCAACACACAATAATGTAACACAACAGAGAAGTGTAGAAGGGACGACACAGCATTTTCTAATGAAAACCGTGTTCCTACACAATCACACTGAGTTTACACCGGTTCTGGCCGTGTTTACACAGGATAAGACGACGGTTTTGTGGTTATTTATTTTTTGTTTGTGTTACATTGTTAATTAAAACCGACACTTATCACGTCTCTAATAATTATTGTTAATGTTAAATCAATGGAAAGAGAGCAAATCTCCTGCCGAGAGAGAAAATAGTCCGTGTTACATTTGCCGCATCATGAGCACCGCGAGACAGAGGACACCTGTCGACACTTTCAACCCCTCTCTCTCTCTCTCTCTCTCACACACACACACACACACAAACAATGACACACACACGCAAGAACCCACACATGAACCAAAACTCTGAACTCTGTTACCTCACATGGCAGCTTCTGTCGGCTCCATCGGTGGAAAAGTTTGTGAAGTTACCCAAGTGACGTGTGTACGCGTGACAGTGTGTGAGAGTGTGTTTGTGTGTGTGCAGAATAAACGGAGAGAACACGCCCTCTAGAGTCAGCGGGTATGCGCGGAGGCTGTGCACCCAGCTGGGAACCAAGGGGAAGTGTGTGTGTGTGTGTGTGTGTGTGTGTGTGTGTGTGTGTGTGTGTACTTAAACAAACAGGCCCTATCACTTTACACACACAATATCTTGGTAACATTTTTCATTGACCTCCATTCATTGTGGACAGCCTCACCATGACTAACCTTTACCTTAACCTCATCACAGTCAGATCCCTTATGCTTAACTTCAATGATCATTTCATGACTAATCAATTTGATCTAAAATCTCACACTGAACCTTAACTTTAACAACTTTACCTTCCCCTATCCTTAACCTTTAACCTCAACTTGTTCTGATACTAACCCTGAAGAAAAGCTGTCAGTTAAAAAATGAGATGTCAGACTGTTTGCCAAATGTCCTCATTATATAATGTCTTTATTCAAGCTGGTCCTAACAAAGATATAAGTTCATATATATATATATATATATATATATATATATATATATAAACACAGATGTATATATATATACAAACACGGATGTTTCCCAACTAACTGCAGGGTGAGATGGGATGGGAATTTTTTTTTTCTTATGGCCGTCCACACCTGCTAAACACACATTTGTACACACACACACACACACAGAGGCTACTGCTGCACCTAGTCCCGCGCGTACACACACACACACACACAGGCTTGCGTACACAGATGGAGCTTTCTGCTTGTTTTAAACCAACTGCCGGCAGCTTGAAGTTTACTGTGAGTAAATGAGTGTGAGACGTTTCCCTCCTCTCAGTGGAAATGTGTTTGGGGGAGACAGCGAGAGACTGAGTTAGTGAGCGAGTGTGTGTCTGTGTGTGTGTGTGTGGGGGGGCGGGTTTATTCAGTCCTGTCTTTTGTCAACACATTTGGACGACCGCCATCGTCAGCCCAGTTGGGAGGCCTTTGTTTTGTGTGGGCTTATTCAGGCCTGCAGGTTCTGGCTCAGACAGCGAGTGAGTGCATCCAGCCTGGCATCCCACTTCTCCCCTAAAGGCCTCCACCACCACCATCATCGTCATCATCATCATCATCATCATCATCATCACTGTGTTCCTGATCAGCTCCGACACCCACACATCCATGGATAGGCCAGCCTTATCTCGCCATGTCTGTGGTCGCGCCCAGTTTAGTCAAACCTGGTGCAGGCAGGAAAATAAGCTCCTAACACACGCTGCTCTGTACCAACTCCTCACTGCATAACATCCAATAATACAAACACCACAGAGAGTGGATGGTGTTTATCATCTTTTTATTTTTAATCAACCAGTCTCATGGCATCACAAAAAACTCCAAACATACTCAAATCTATTAGTCAATATCAACAATGATAGAGCTCTATCATCACACCGACTATTATCTGAAGTTAAAGTGTACAGATACGACTGAGAAACCTCATCTAAAATTTCAAAGAAGATGAACTTATAAAAAAAAGAAAAGAAAAGCTCCTGTCAGTTCAAAAATCACACAAACCAAAACGAGGGAGTGCTAAACTAATATCAAGGGATTTCAACTTGGAAAGTCTCACACTACTTCTAACAATCAAAGGTTTGATTGTAGTGTAATCTACTATGAACCTTAAAGGAGCATTAGGTAACTTTAAAAAAAATAGTTGTTTATAGTGCCCCCTGTGGCAGTGAAGTGACATGCTAACAGCATTCCTTTGTTCACATCAGAGACAGACACTAACCGCACACATTCACTCTCAACAGAGCCACCGTGTGTGACCCGCCTCTCCAGCCTGGAGAGGAGCCGAGGCCCTGCCTACTAACCCCACCATTAGCAGAAAGGAGGCTGAGCTGAGCTAAGTCAAGGTCACAGCTGAACCATTCATTTTGGTAATGTCTTTTTTTTTTTTTCTCTCTAACAGCCTGTTCACTCACCTACATTAAAAGTGATTTTAAAAAGGAAAGGTTGCCTAATGCACCTTTAAGGTTCCCAGAGAAACTATGTCACTCATGGTGTTGGTGTAGATGATGTATACTGTACATACAAGAGATATATATTCATCTTTGAGGGTAGTAGAAAACTATTATCATGGAGGGAAAACAAAAGTGAGATCACAGTCTCATTATGAAATGCAGCCTGTAATGACCTTGTTTGACCTCCCGTCAACATATCACCATTTCCCATCACTGCACTGTATGTTTACACATTCGATAAGTCTTGGTGTTTGTAAGGGAACAAACTTAGCTGGTTGAATTATTTTGTGATGCGGTTTACCGTTGGATTTTAACCGGAAAACGAAACCTCTGACACGACCACGGCCTGTCTCGCAACAGCTATGAGACGTGAATGTGGCGCTGTGACCTATTGCACATTACACAACAAATCAGCCTCTCACAGACACATCCAGCCCTCGGGGGGGGGGGGGGGCAAGGGGGCACGTGGGGACCACACCGAAAACGACAGGGGCTCTCGAGAGGAAAAGGAAGAAAGACAGAAAAAAAAAGAAAATGAAATCTCGCAGTCACAAATCGATGAGTCACTGCTCTGACGTCTGCCGCGCTCATCTGCTTCGTCGTTCGTGCCTCTCCTTTTCACTGTGGCGGCTCTCTGCGTGAAGACAGACAGAGTGTTGACACATGAGCAGATGATGCCAGTGATGAGAAACACAGTACAACCCAGAGGGCACGTTGAAAGTGAATCATGTTGGGGGGTGCCGTTGGTCGCCTCTGCCACTAGAGGCTGCTGCTGAGCCAGGACATCACCAGGGTGATTTGCACACACAAAGCGGCGGAGCCATGCTACACCCGGTGCCCTCCAACACCCACATGGCCAGACTCACATGTTCTCGTAGCCCGTCTTCTCTTGGGATTTGAGGAAGCGCATGGCGATGAGGGCGGCCGACTGCAGGCACAGCACCAGGACGATGCCCCCGATGAAGCTGGACATGTTGAACTTGGCCTTGGGGGACGAGTTGCCGCCGTCAACTGCAAGGACAGGGTAGATTAGAGGGGGTTTATGGGTTCAATAGGTGATGTGGCAAGAAAGCGTAGGGAGGGAGGGAGGGAAAGGGAGGAGGGGGGTGTGTGAGGTTTATATATAAATATATATTTTTTTTTTTTTTTAATCTTTTCTGAGAAAGCACCTCAACAGAGGACATGAAAGAGTGAGTTTATGAATGGTGTTACTCAGACTCTTGTGGGAATAATAAGCGTGTGACGCAAAAGGGAAGGGGGCGGGGACTGAGGGGAGCGTGGAGCAGAGCCGATCGCATTGGTCTGAGTCACCTTTACCTTGTATCTCAGCCACCGGCTCTATGGCTGGGAACCGGAGCATGCAAAAGACACGAGCGTTATTGACGAGGCAGAAGAATGGTTATTGATCGAGGCGAGAGCCAGAGGGAGCTGCTCCGTTACCTGTGCACAGTTCAGACACTCGGGTCCAGCTGCAGTTCAAGGCGGTGTCCTGTGCATCATCCAGCACACACATGCCCTGACCGTTATCTGGGACAGAGAACAGGCATTTGTGTGTGTGTGTGTATGTGTGTGTGCACGCGCGCGTACATGTGTGTGCGTGTGTGTCATATGTGCACATTCTCAGCATTCTAAATAATTAAGTCACCTTGTACAAACCAGGTGAGCTTATGTTACAGAGGCTGTGATGATTGAATTACTAATTACCATCAGAGGTCACAGGTGTGTGTTTGTGTGTGTGCGTGTGTATATGTGGGTTAAGACACCCCTTTAAAGTTAAACATTTAGTTTTGATAGTCAAGGTTATTGTAAGGGACGAGGGAATACAATTGTGTGTGTGTGTGTGTCCCTCACCATCTGGACAGACCCTCCAGACACAGCCAGTCGTGTCGAGCGCAGAGTCTCCAACACACGCGTCACATGACTTGGATTTGGGACACACTGTAGGAGGGGGAATAGCCGGTGGTTAGCTGGAGGGAATTCAGCCCACTGTTCAGTGATCCTCCCACAGAGAGAGAGTGGAAGCAGTGAGTGGGTTTATGAAAGGTGTCGGTGGGTATTTGACTCAGACTCTTATGGGAATAATATGTTGACGGAGGATGGAGAGAAAGAGGAGGATGGAGGAGTGAGTGAGGGGGGTGAAGGGTTGACCTAAGATAAGATAAGATAAGATGAACTCACAGGGAAAGTAAAGAATAACATCAAATTAAATACAGTAGTATCACTGCAATGGAGTAGATACAATCTACCTTTGCGGTCGTCCTCGACAACCGTCTCCACAACTGTGAAATGCAACATGGATAAAGACAAAAGTTAGCGACGATGCAGAAGAGTGATTGTTGACTTGAGTCAGATTCAGAGTGACGTGTTCGATACCTCCACAGAGTTCAGACACTCGGGTCCAGCCACAGTTGGAGGAAGTGTCTTGTTGGTCATCGATCACACATGTGCCATCACCATCACCTGAGACATGAAAAAAGCCATTTGTGTGTGTGTGTGTTATGTGTGCACATTCCCAGCATACTAAATAATGCAGAGAAGCTTATGTTACATTAGCAGTGATGATTGAATTACTAATGACTATTAGAGGTCACGTGTGTGTGTATGTGTGTGTGTGTGTGTGTGCGCGTGTCACCATCTGGGCAAATTCTCCAGACGCAGCCCGTCAGGTTGAGCATGGAGTCTCCGACGCACAGGTCACATGACTTGGCCTGGGAACAGTCTGCAGGAGGAGGAAGAAGTGGCAGTCAGTCAGGAGCGATTGGCTCAGGCTGAATTATCGTCCCCCGGAGAAAACTCTCAAAGACACAATTACTGCGAAAAGAAACACTGGGACAGTCTGGACGGTGTCGGAACAGGCGAAACCGAGTGGGAACGAAACAGGAGTGGAGCCAATACGACGACATTCACTTTTTACAGTGTGTGTCTGTGCAAAATACAGTGTTGCCAGTTGAGCAGTGGGAGAGGGAACATGGCGGGGAGACTGCATCAGACGAGTGGTGGCGTTGAGGAAACGACGCAGTGACTCACTCACAAACATTCGGCAACAATCATCCAGATACGTGCGTACAAATGAAGGGAGGGCCTTACCTGACTGTGAGAACACACAGGGCACCGCGCCTATGAGCAGCAGTGTGGAACACACCACCTTCACCACCAACTGCTGCATCCTCACGTCCACAGCTGGAGACGTATAAAGATTCAAAAAATAGATTTCAGAAAATAAAAAAAATCTCTTGAGCTCGTCCCGATGCAGAGGAGGTCAACAGGAATACAGGTCCTGCTGAGGAGGCAGAAAGAAAATGAGCGGAGACCCGCAGATCTGTGTAACATGAGCGACACCCAAACTTGGTTCCCTGGCAACCGAGCGGCCAACCTCAACCTCTCGTGAAACTCACACCGGGCAGACCGACCGACCGACCGACCGACCGACACCTGTTTACCTCAGCAGGTGGCGCAGATCCACACACCTGCGCTCACATGGGGATCGAGGGGGACTTCGGGGCACCAGCACCACGACTCCGGTCATAAATGTTGTGTCAGGGAATCCAAGAATTTACAGTCTGTGTCCTCGGGGGGAGCAGACGCCAGGATTCACTGGTATCGATCCGATGGTTGTTGGGGAATTTACGGCCAAGGTTGACCTAAAAAACCACTCTGATGAAATAACTACAAATGTTTGTGCTTCTCAACGTGTTACTTACGTCCTCTATTTCTTTTTTTTTTATACTTATCTTAAAAACACATGAGGAAATGACCAAGAAGGAAAAGTATCTCTATAATCAAACCTATTGCGCTTTACCTGCCCATAGAGTCACATGAGAATTCCATCAACATCTATCTGGAGAGTTTACACCTACATATATTTCCACTAGAGGGAAACAGTTAAGTTGACCGGTGTATTTAACAAAATAAAGTACATTTACACACGCTCCAATTTTCCCCTCAGTGATCACTCGGGTAAACACTTGGAAACTACAAAGTGAAGTCTTCAAGGGAACTACTTTGTAGTTCAAATAGGAAGTTCATTAAATATGCGTGTCTGTGATATACTCAACCGTGGCTAAGGCGCGAGTGAACCGTGCAGCTGACGTGGACAAAGGACAGACTTGGTGCCATCCCGATTCACAGCTCACTCTAGTGGTAAAGGATTGGTACTACAGGGAGGACGGACAAGCTCCATCTTGTTAATATTTCACATCATTTTAACTATACAAATAAATATATACATTTAAACTACTATAATAATAATAATAATAATTGAATTTCTGAATATCATAAAGGAAGAAAAACCAAGTGAGTGTAAATTAAGATCATGACACAAATTTGATCTTAGCACAAAGAATTCCTCCATCACCACTATCATCATCAGCATCATCACCACCACCACCTCCTCCTCCTGCAATCGTGGTTCTTGTGGGTTCGCCCACATGTCCTCACACATTGTCTGTGAGAGAGCTGAGCGGCTCCACAGGGGGACCTTTCTTTGTGCGTGCGTGTGTGTTGGCGTGTGATTTACAAAGCGAAGGAATCAAGAAATAAATAATGGGATATTCCGCAGTCCTGTCGAGCACGATTTCCTCCCACTGATGCTCGTCCACGGCTGCCGGCCAAAATCAATTCAGCGGCGAAAAGGGAGCAGATCAGGCTGCGATTTACAGCCTGAGGGGAAGAGACGGACGGCTGCTATTAAAACAAACATGTGGGGAATAAGTGATGTAAGCCGATGAAATATGTGAGCCCAGCACAACAACAGTGTGATCTCTATATGAACAACGATCATTTCTAAAAAAAATATATATATACTCTTCATCCCATATTGTTCTTTAATGATGCCATCTGATTTGTCATGGTAACTAACAAGAGCTCCGCTCTGTTAACCGCTGCACTTCCCCTCCTCTGGCTGTGACGCAGGAGCAAAAGGGGGAGGGGCCAGCTGCCGGAAAAGACTCCTAATATGGCTCGAGCAGGGACGACGTCCCCCAGCTTCACGCATTGATATGCGCGGCCACACTCGACCCACTCCTGCATGCGGCGCCCACGCTCGACCATCAAAGGGGGGAAGCCACGAATGAAATCCCCCCCCCTGCCAGTGTTACGTGAGGGCACGGAGGGGGTCTCCTGCCTCTGGTGCTGCAGCCTCCATCTGATTAAGCAACAGACAAATGACTGTACGAAACAATGCAATCCAAACTAATGTTAACCCTGTCAATGGATGACATCATACAAGCATAGTCTCATTAGATATCTGAACAAGGTGATGCAAACGTGAGCTTCTATACATACATCGTTTACTAGATCAGTAGCTATTTTATTGCCATTTATTCTGCAGATGTCCTGTGCCTGTGCGATCTATAAGCCATTGTTTTTTTGCAGATGTACACAAACATTTAATTCATACAACATTTGGCAGAGGAGATGAATAATCATATTTTGGGCAGAATCCTTCCTCATATAGACACATGTGGCCAAGTATCTGCTCCCACCTGGAGGTAATACACCTATAGAGAGTGTAGGTCGGGGGAGGTAATAAACATTTTCTATTTCATAAGTTGTTTGTTTGTGAAGGAATTGTTACAAAAAGACTTAAGTGGCATAATAATGAGTAGTGATATCACATCTGTCTAGATATCACTGAATAATATCACTGTGATTAACACAAAAATAATATTCTATTTTTCTGTGCTTTCAATTGATAGTTTTTGGTTTGGTTTGAGTAAATATTTTTGTCTATTCACTTTAGCCTCTTCCCCCTTCCTTTATAAGCGTATACCTGCAGAGTATATAGGAGTGTCATCAGAAGCAATAATAACACAATTCAGTGATATATATTCAAAAACTAAATATATGTTAAGCTAGATTTTTTAAACATTTTGTCCATCTTGTCTTGAGAGTGTTGTGTGTGACCTAATCATAATTCATACTAACTTACCCTACATTTTAATTTGATGTCACTGATACCTTTTGCTTTCATGTATAATTACCATGTGTTTACACTGTTACAACCATATTGTCTTTACCCCCATT
>JAFBJT010109485.1:68290-83748 GCA_016785325.1 Chascanopsetta lugubris
ATATATATATATATATATATATATATATATATACACATATATATATATATATATATATATATATACATATATATATATACATATATATATATACATACACACACACACACACAATAAAGCCTTCCCTGTCAGTCCACTGTGGTGCACACTGTTCCACACATCACAGTCTCCCTGCAGGACTCATCCACCCATGACTCATCCAGCTGCGTGTTTCAGCACCGTGGACAGCGCAGGGCCTGAGCTCTTCCCCACAGCACGACACGTATGCACCCTGCCCCATCCACATTCAACCCCCTTCCCATCAGCCCAGGTCTTACTGACAGTGTGTGTGTGTGTGTGTGTGTGTGTGTGTGTGTGTGTGAGAGAGAGAGAGGGGGCGGGGGTCAGTTGTGTGTTGCTGTTATTTAATACCAGAAACAAGGAGCAGGGGAGTGAGCCGCAGTGGGAGGGGCCAGAGCGATGCCGCATTTTTCTGAATGAAATTACTCCGTGTGCACCCCCTCCTCCTCCCCCCGCATCCTCAGCAGCCGCCGCCTCCGATTGGTCGAGCGGCTCGGCCGCTGACGTCACACAGCCTCTCTTGTGGATGGGTCCGCGCGCAGGAGCATCCATTCTGCCCCCGATAAGCGCTCCGAAGAGACTGGACGAGGAGCGGAGGAAGATGCTCAAAAGCTCCGAGTGAGAGTGGATTTGGCGCAACCTGGACGAGACACGGAGCGAGGCACACGCGTGGGGACTTTTCTTCCATTTGAGCCGAGCATCAACAGCTGCATCCCCTCATCTCCATCATTAGGATCTTATAAAGACATCATCACTTGGAATCCAAATTAATAAGGTAAGACTCGTACATCTATTAAATATTCATATGTACATTTACTGTATATACATATGTACAGTAAACACACACACACATACATGTGTATGTGTGTGTGGGGGGGTGTGTGTTCATGTTGGGGGCATCCTCTGGTGCAGTGTATTATACAACAGGGTTCCTCCGCACCAGGGAGGAGGAGGAGGAGGAGGAGGTGGGATATACCTTCTCACATTGGGTGAAGGAGGGAAGGGGGAGGGAGGGGGTGGAGATTTTTCAGCTGTTTCACTTGCATGATTAATGAGTAAATAAATAAATACTATTGCATGCATCATAATCACCGTGCTGCTCCATCCCATTCTCCACGCAGAACATGGTGATGATATACCACAGGGCTCAGCCTTGCAAACAGGCCACTTCCCTCAGGTTGCTCCACTCCCATCAGAGATCAGTGCAGGGAGCCTCATTCCACTGGAGCACATGGAGAACCAGTCCAGTGTTTATATATATATGGTGTTAATGAGCCTCTGTGGTCGGAGTGTTTACAGATTTACACAGTGTCTGTATGTGGGGGGGGGGGGGGGGGCAGTGTCTGTGACGAGCAGGGGGGGGGGGGGGGGGGGGGGGGGCAGTGTCTGTGACGAGCACTGAACAAAGAGCTGTGCTCCTCACAGTCGAATCCCGTAAAGAATTAATGTCTCCATGCTCCCAGTGAGCAGACATATTGATTTATTTAGCAGGACTTTCTGTAAGTCACTCACATTTACAGTCAGGCATTTGCAGACTCCTGTGAAAACCTGTGAGGCCATTTAGACACTTCTTACATCCTTGAGTATTGTCCTTAAATATGTGTTTTACATTTCAAAGTGAACTTCATCCTAATCTACCATACAAAGTTACTTTGGGCTACAGATTGGTTCAGTTCAACTCTGGTGTATTGGTCCTGTGTCAGATCCAAACATCCATTAGCCCAAGGCACTTCAGGACAAGGCCTGATTTTATAGACTACAAGTGGAACAGGCCCCCACTTAACTGAGACTACAGCACATGTTGTGTAACCATCCTCAATACATATACACTCAATCACATGTTTTATAGATGATGAATCTATACATTTATGTAGATGTCAATATATATAGAAAAAACCAGATGAGGAGCAACATAAAAACAACATGGTAAACACATGAATGCATCTCTGTGCTTAAAGGTACAGTGTGCAGGGTTTTGTGACATCTAATGGTCAAGTTTCAAGTTGAAGATGAAAAGTTGTCCTCCAGTACCCTCTTAAAGTCAAGTCCACTCCTCTTAAGGTAAATATAAAGGGCTAATTTCCGGGTACTGGCAACAACAATGTTATGGTTTTAGGTTCCATCTCTACTGATGCAGATGGAAATTAATTCAATTGAATTTTACACACGGGACCTTTAATGCAGTGTTATACAGTTGAGGTCCATTAGAGAGTGGAAGGCTATTAAATCTAAAACGCCGCATCCATCATCTCATCAAAGACTTTCCTGCCCTGCTCTGCTCTGCTCTGGGGCCACTTCCGGTCAGCAGCATCTCCACACACACACACACACACACACACACACACACAGGCCTCAGTCTTCCATGGGCTTAATGACAAGTGTGAACTGACGTGACCTGCTCTGTGTCTCAGGTGGTGTGTGTGAGTGTGTGCTGACCATGATCCTCAACACTTCTGACCTGGCCTGGGATGAGTCGTCCGGCGCGGACCCCCTCTTCCCCGTGGACCACGCGGAGGCACCGACGTCGCACGACGTCCCGCCGCTCACGGTGTGGGGCGTGGCTCTGTGCGTTTCCGGAACCCTCATCGCCACCGAGAACGCCATCGTCGTCACCACCATCTTGGCCACGCCGTCCCTGCGCGCGCCCGTGTTCCTGCTGCTGGCCAGCCTCGGCCTCGCGGACCTTCTGGCGGGAGTCGCCCTCATCCTCCACTTCCTGTTTATCTTCTGCGTAGAGCCCAGCGATTGGTCGGAGCTGCTGACGTCGGGACTGCTGGTGACGTCGCTGAGCGCCTCGCTGTGCAGCCTCATGGGCGTGGCTCTGGACCGATACCTGTCCCTGAGCCACGCCCTCACCTACGGGTCGGGACAGTCGCGTCGCCGAGCCGCCGGCCTCCTGCTGCTGGTGTGGGTGTGCGCATGCGTGATCGGCGCGGGGCCGGCGATGGGGTGGCACTGCCTGAAAGAGGCGGACTCCTGCTCCGTGGCGCGGCCCCTCACGCGGACGTACCTGTCGCTGCTGTGCGGCGGGTTCCTGGTGGTCGTCATGGTTACCCTCCAACTGTACGCAGGCATCTGCCGCGTGGCGCGGCGACACGCCCACGCCATCGCCACCCAGCGGCACTTCCTGCCTGCCAACCACTCGTATGCAAGCAAACACGTCAGTGGGCGGGGCTTCTCCCGGCTGATCGTGGTGCTCAGCGTGTTCGTGGGCTGCTGGATGCCTTTCTCGCTGTGGGGGCTGCTGGGAGACGCCTCCAGCCCTCCCCTGTACACCTATGCCACCCTGGTGCCCGCGGCGGGCAGCTCCCTGCTCAACCCCATCCTCTACAGCCTGAGGAACAAGGACATCCGCAAGGTGCTGCTGCAGGCCTGCTGCCCCCACAGGTGCACTCACAACACACACATACACAACCCCGTGGATGTGTAGACTGCCAAGTGCCGGAGTCGGGCCGACACACAATCTATGCCAGACATATCACTGTTTGTGTGCCAAGACACACACATTGCTGCATTGACAGTCATCCAGACCCGCAACCCCCCCCCCCCCCCCACCCATCCACACACACACACACACACACACACCCCCCCACACACACACCCCACACACACACACACACACACCCACACACACACACACACACACACACATATACACACATGCACACACACACACACACACATGCACAGACAGACAGCAACCTCTCTGAGAGCAGATGTCCTCCTGCAGTTCAGAATGTACTGGACTGTCCCGGCAGAGATGGAACAGCTCCGCTCCTGCCACAAAGATTATACGTCCTGTCCTCTCTTGTGAACTTTGTGCCTCATCCACAGTTAATTGTAGCTTCCTCAGACAGAAACAATCACAGGGATGTATGTTGATGTCCCCCCCCCCGCCCCTCCGCCCCCCACTTGTATCAAACGTGGATTTGATGACCATCAGCACTTTAAGACAATATAAGGGAAGGGGTTATTTGTATGGCGAAACGAGACAAGATCCAAAGTCCACTTTAATTTTACTTGAATGTCTGGAAAACACGGTGTTCTAGATCTATGAGATTCTATTTTGCACATGCTGTTCGAGGCACTTTGAAAGGTAACGACCGTATGTTCGTGTTGCACAACCTTTTTTGAAATGAATGAATCTTTTATACAAATGAATAAAAAATGTGCTTTTTTTCCTACGATGTGATGTCAGTGCTCTTCTCTCGGCCACTGCTGGAGTGTTCAGTGTGTGTCTGCCTCACTCAGTCACACACCGCTGCTCTCTATTCCTGGATCCTACATTATTTTGCAGCATCACTGTTGTCACCATCAGTCCACGCACTTTTAGAATCTACAAAAGCAGCTGATGCAATAAGGATACAAAGCACCGTCCTGCACGATCACTCTTTTCCTACACATTTGTTCTTTGTAACTTTTTATCCATGATTCACTTCCATTCCCACACTCGTCGTAGGTCAGTGCGAGGAGGAGTCCAACACAGACATAAAGAGAATGAGTCATGTTTAAAGCATGCAGACAAAGCTTGACATTCTAGTAGGAAACCTCTTATCGAACAAAACAAACACAGCATCCGCACAACTCAAACATTCCCACAGAGAAGAGGCATAACAATCCGTGTCATACACTATCTTTATTGGAGTAACAATAATCATTTTGAATTTTAAAGCGGCAGAAAAGAACTTTGGCCGAGCCTGTTGTGCGGTTGTGCTTCAACACAGCCAGACTCAAAATTAAAGGCACTTGGAAAACGGTCAACAGTACACGAGTCAGTTCTTCATCGGACTGATTTTTGGCAGCTGTAATGTTATTCTCCAGAGAGGCTGATCAAAGACACGTGGATAAACACAATAAAGCTGCAGTTACAAAGACACTTCATCAGGCAGCAGGACGAGGCAAATGGCCACAGTGATTAAAGCAGAAGAAACACGGTCCCCCAAGAAAGGTTCAATATCTTAAAAAACAAAACAGGAAGTAATACACAACAAGAGCTGACTCACAATAGAAAACGATATTTGTGCTAATGTCGCCATATGTTCCGTACAGTGATCTCAGCAAACACGCCAGGTGTCTGACACCAGCCAATACGCCGCCTCCCCATCACACTGAATTATTCATTCACAAATCTGTTTATGAGCTAAAAAACAAGTCTCATGCACGTGTCGACTGTTCCCATGACAACCACAGAAAAAAGAAAAATATAGAATACGATTTAAAGGGATTGAATTCATTAACTTTAGTAGACACAGTTCATTATGGAATACAAACTTTACATCTCTATCATATATAAAACAAAGGAGGGGGAATGTTTCCATGTTAAGAACATGTGTATTTCCACTGAGTACGTACAAATACTGTGTAAAGAAAGAGGCTGCATGAGTGTGAGTGTGTGCTCCCTCTCAATTGTCCTTTGCCATGATTTACTACGGCAGATAAAAATCAGGCTTTTACTTTGCAGTAAACAGGCACCTGATTTTACAAGGCACTGAATTAATGTGCAAGGAGGCGTCACATCACATCACACAACATAACACCAGTCAGCAGACTTATCGAGGAATAACCGGAAATTAAGCAAGCAAAGGAATGTGATTAGTAACGAGTCACGTGTGCTATCACCGAGTGCACGTGCTCCCTAACACTCTCTTACATGGACCTCTAGTTCAGAATGTAATGTGAATGGAAAGTATGTTGTCTTGTTAGTGAAATTGCACGGGAGCGCCGCTCATTCGGACCACTCCTCATCATCGAACTCAGAAGAGTCGTCCTCGCTGTCGCTGCACTCCACAGCGATACGGCGAGACAGGATGGCGGCCACGTCGTTGCCAAAGTGATTCTGCTTCTCCTGCTCCCGCTGAGCCTCCACTTTCCGCAGGTTGAAACCTAAAGGAGGAACATAATTAAATTAGAATTAATTATAGTTCAATATATGTGTAGACCTTTCTCTCTCCGTGTATATATACACGTATATATACACACACACACACACACACACACACACACTCACACACATAAATGTCATTCACATGTAGCAATTCAACTTTGAGGTGTGCAATGAAAAAGCATGGCAGCTACTTGACTTAGAAATAGATATAATAGTATGGACAGATTGGGCAGAGTTGGGTAGATTTAAATCTTTGATGTATTGCCGATATGCTGAAAGTTGCACATGTGCTAAGTCCAACTGTGATCCAGCCCATCAGCACAGTACTTATTAAGTTTATACGGATGCGATTACCTTGTCTGATGGCCTGGAGCAGGTCACTGCGGGCGCCACCGGCTGGTTCTGGTGCCGGCTGCGGTTTGGGAGCAGAGCCACCACCAGAGGGAGGAGGAGGGGCACCTGCAAAATTGCTGAAGGACGGGGGAGGAGGGCCAGGAGGGGGCGGCGGAGGAGGCGGCGGCGGAGGACCACCGCCTGCAGGTATGGGAGGTGGAGGAGGAGGTGAGACGGCGGACATGGCGGGTGGAGGAGGGGGAGCGGGTGGGGAGGGATAGGCGGAGGGAGACGAGGAGAGCGGAGGAGGGGAGGGTGGGCTGTCGAAGCCAGGGGGAGGCGGAGGGGCCCCGAAACCAGAGGGTGGGGGTGGTGGAGGGGGTGCTGGGGGAGGGACAAAGTTGGGACGGGAGTTGTGCGGGGAGGACGCCATGGGGGGAGCAGGGGGCGGGTGGCTCGGACTGAGGACGCTGACACGTTTCTGGGTGGCTGCTCCGTACTGTCCATCGTTGTACCTGCGAGGGACAGAGCTACAGTCAGACAAAGGTGGACATGCGATGGTTGAATGAATGAATGGCATCTTCCTCTGCATTATCCCTCCATGTTTGGCGACAGGAACTTCAGAGGATCAGGGTGTCACAGAAAAAAGGGGTCAGAATCAGCTGTTCAGTCAGTGCTTTGCTCCTGCATAGTTAACCCCGAGAGAACGTGTGTGGAGGTGCTGTGCATTGGCAGGGATGGCAGTGCGTTGGCAGCATGTGCGAGTCTTGCATAAGTACAAGGTGTTACTTACGCCATGTCTGGAGGAGGAGGAGGCAGGAAGTCATCAGAGCCAGGTACAGGCAGAGGGGAGCCCATGTCGCTCATGTCGAAACCGTCGGAAGTGAAGCCTTCACCGGATCCAATGCTGCCGTTCAGGCCCTCGGAGGAATTCCTGAAAACAACAAGAGAGCATCACTCCTTCTGTGTAAAAAGGTCATACATGAAGGGTGATGGACATTATGAGGCAGTTACACCTTCAGTTAGCAGCCCTGTGATGATTTCTGTAGGAGCTTTTGCACCGGACCAGTTTTAAGAGGAAGCACGTTGAGTGCATTTTAAAGAGCAGGTTCACACAGCACTTCAAAGAGCACCGACTCCCACAGCAGTAAGATTGTTTGATCGTTTGTCCTTCAACCTGATGTTGTCCCTCATGGAGGTTGATAGGCAAGATTAGAAAATGAAATGAAAGAGTCTCGTAAGTCCTGACTTAAAATGCATAAAGAGGGAATGTATCTATGCTATGCAAATCGATCACTACACGTCACATCTAAGATTTTTTTTTAAACAAACATTGGCCCCGATATGACTCACACATTTTGTTTACTGCAGTTTGTCAGGACCAGCCAGCTCTACACCCAACCCCCTGAGAACGTTCCTGGACAGGACATACCACCCATATCACTATGTACAGATTAACTGATAAGCAGACGGGGAGAGTCGTGTTCTGTTGCTTTCAATGTGTTAACCAGGGGAGGAAATCAGAAATTTGTAAAGTCATTCATTTCACATTATTGCTGAGATGCACTTAAAGGCCCCTTGGGTTTTTGGACAACCACAACACATCCCCTCATCGCTCCCAGACGCTTTCATCAGTTTCCCAACTCACATTAAATCATTCTTTGGCACCACAAACTCCTCTCCCATCTTGCGGCGTTCCCACTCCTCCTTCCTGGTCTTGATCTTCCGGGGATTGAGTGTGCGCTGGTTCAGATGGTCTTTCTTCTCCTTCTACTCAGACAGAGGAGGAATATATTGTGTCAGATAAGAATCAGACACAGCTAGGTTTTTTAGTTTGTGTGTATCTGTTTTGTATAGTCCATGCGTCTCACTCTGTGCTTGCGTCTCTCCTTCATGATGTCCTTTGTGTCCTGCAGCATT
Source organism: Chascanopsetta lugubris (assembly GCA_016785325.1). NCBI lineage: Eukaryota > Metazoa > Chordata > Actinopteri > Pleuronectiformes > Bothidae > Chascanopsetta > Chascanopsetta lugubris. Next base: position 76,488 of record JAFBJT010109485.1, read on the forward strand.
TTCTCCTTCCACAGATCAAAGAAGTACGAAGGATCCGTGTAGAACTTCAGCGCCTCCCGGCCATCGTCCCTGTAAATGATCATTATTATTACACATTCTTATCTTATGTGCACAGGCATGAATAGCATTAGGTGTTTGAGGACAGATCATTATCTGCCGAATGTCAATGCATTAAAAATGTTTAACACTTCTCCTTTCAGCTCAGCCTGTGACCCATTGACAAAAATGAGTCATTCTGCCTTATCACACCCACACCCTTGTCAAATGACTAACAGAGGGAGAGTTGTTCTTATGTATTCAGACAAGCTCACACTATCACATCAGTGGTTTTACGGACAAAACCCTGCATCTGCATCAGTTCCTTTCCTTCGGGCTTTTAATTGACCATATATCCATTGGCTGGTGCATAATTTATACAGCCGAAATGGAACTGTGGAAGTTATTGTTTTCCCCTCACAGTCCTTCTCCACTGCTGCTTTGATTCCGGCCAGTTGCATTCAATAAGAATGACTGTGTCCTTTGTGCATTTTAAAGAGTTGTATGCAGGGTTTTTAATCTTTAATGAGCCACCACACGTGTGGTGGTGTGTTTATCTGCAGAAACACGTCTCAGTATTCTCTCATTATTCTTTAGTTTCTGCTCAAGAGTGGGACATTTCCAGGCGGCAAGAAACTGCTGGTGGTCGGCCTAATTTGTTATGTAAACTAAAAGCACTGCTAACAATAAATGCAATACTCCTAAAATACAGCAGTTTGCTGTCTATGTTGCACATACACCAAGTTCAACTGGTGTTGTTGGGCGGGCAGAGAGGAAGAGGTCAATTCTGACAGGTGCTTTAACAAACATGCTGACAATCGTGCACACTAGACCTTTAAATTCTCAAACTCCTCCAAAAATAAATATTCTAATACCTGAAGTTGCATCATAAATTACTCCAGTATGTCAGAAAATGCTGGGTCAGGCATTAGCAAGTACACAATTCCATATATAAGTGCAATACCATGACATACCAAGACAAAATTAAAAAATGTAATAGTAATAATATATATATACATATACACACATCTAAAATATTGTAAAAACCTAATAGTATTTTCCAGGCAAATAACTTTTTCTTAAGCAATTAAAAAAAACATTTGTGCAGTATTGGCACTGGTAAATACTGTTTTTAGAGCAGTGAAGATGATGCTCTAAAGACAGAATTAACTGTGCACTGGAAAAAGATCAGTAATCAGTACTGGCAGCAGGAAGGGGGGAATGGAACATCTCTGCTAATTACAATACAGTAAACTATACCGGCATGATACAACTGGTGGATTTGACAATACAAGGATAGTCAGTATCATATCATCTGATGTCAGTGATATCCAGTAAATTATGTTGTGCAAATGCATTAGTCTATTCAAGCTCTAATTGAGGATTGAGACTCACTGAGATGCAATCAACTACCCTTTGTTTGATATCCCCTCAGTGATGAGCGTTGAAAGCATATGTACGAGACACGGGTCTGAATAATACATCGCTGAGACAAAAATAGATCATATGTACATTCACGTGTTCCTGTACACTCTGAGCACACGGTGCTCCAGTGAGCTGTGTGGGTGTGTATTTGTGTGTGTGTGTGTGTGCTGGGTCATACCGGTATTGGCTGAGGTAGTTGAGCGGTGGGGGCGGATCACAGGTGGTGTAGGTGTCTTGTACTGGCATTGGCAGAGACGGTCTGGTGAACAGCTGTTGATCCTGGGTCACGCTGCTGCGGAACGCCTTACGGGTGGTGATGGCCTGAAGAGAGACTGACGGAACCCGACAGAACAGAGTTCAAATTCGATTCAAACGATAACAAAAGTCATAGTAGCTCATGGAAGTACTTACCCTCTTCCTCTTTGGGGTCCAGCTGTGTGACTTTGACCTGCAGACGATCCACTCGCTCTCCCAGTGTATTAACTCGAATGGCAAACGCTTCAGCCTGGACAAACAGCTCCCCGAACACATCCTCTGCATATTTACCTGCAAGCATGTCAACACACAACAAGCATATTATTATGACTCACTGCATTAAGCATTTGTCCACACAATGGATGCGTATATCCACTCATGCCAATATAAAGCGTTGACTCCATATTGAAATGATCGTCGTGCACACACTCACTCAGGCTGCCGAGTTGACGGATGATGTTAGCCAGGCTGATGTTGGTGACACATTCCAGCTCACTGCGGATGGTGTTGGGGATGGTCTGACGACACACATGCCGCGGTTCGATATTCCTCGTCACCAAAGGCATGGCGGGGTTTGGTGGGTAGGGGGCGCCCAACCCTGATGGGGAAGAGAGGGCAGATCATTTTATACAAAATACTTGGTGTCTTTGATGGTAACATAATAGGATCACAAAAAACAGATGATGATCAGTGTCACATCAACAAAAACAAACAAAGACAACTCTCTGATTCTAGCTTTTCAGTTGGGGTAAAATACTGTCTCATTTCAAAATGTATACTTTTGAGTATATTTCAGCTATGGATATTTTTCAATGGATCACAGACAATTGCTTTTTCAAAAGAAATCTTCTATTTTCAAGGACATTTTTAATTACATGGGTCAATATTCATACTTTTATTGATTGTTATCATTTGTTTCCTTTTCAAAATCAATTATAAGGTGAATTTATTAAGAAGTGCTGTGCTGAGGCTTTACTGCAGCTCTTGAATCATCTGTGGTCGTTAAAAATAACCTAAACTTGAAAACATTACTCAAGAGATCTGACTTGACCCGATAATGAAAATAATGATCACTGGTGTTCCTATATGAGTCACACTGTGAAGTGAGACAGCCACGCATGTGTATATAAACAGAACCAGACAGTAGAATAGCAGAAGTAAAACTGAAGCTTTGCTGCTCTCAGCAGCTCGCATCCAAAATACACACAGCTCATGTGAATGGAACTGGAACAAGTGTCTCAGGAGAGGGAGGGGGAAACCTTAAGTGTCCACTTAATGTCCATTTTTACTGGCAGAAATCATTCTGATATTCATAATGGAAGATCATATTCTATTTTATTACTGATTAACCTAGTATATGTCACTAATATTCACATGACGAGACCACTCCCTAGTGACATTTCGTCATTTCTTCAAAGGGTTGTCATTGTCCTAAATGAGCGAAGCTTTGCCAAAGTGGCCCGTTTCTCGTCAGCCGTAATTACGCCTTGGAAACACACGCTGGCTGTTTTAAACAGGATTGTTCTCACCTGTTCTTTCCATCACCTCAAGACTGGACCCTAACATTTACACCAGGGGCGGCTCCTCCCTTTTACAATGGACAAACTCAACTCCTTTAAAAGATACATGAAGGCTATTATACAGTAGGTTCTCCTTCATGCCTATGTGAAGGGTGGTGGGTATTCTGCTGCAATACGCAACCTCACCACGAGATGCCACTAAATCTTACCCACTGTGCCTTTAAGAAATCACTCTGAGCTGGTCAGAGTGTGCTCGGTGTGATCAGCCTCACTGCAGCTAAAACTACACCCTGCGCCGCTTTGCTTCCTATTCCCCATTTCGGTTTCCTAATTACAAGTTTTTACATGTTTACGTAGGGGGCTTCTGAGAATAGCAAAGTCACGGTGCGAGGCGGAGTCAAACCACCGCACATCTCACACACTTGACAGCAACGTTTTATAAATTTATAAATGTATATATTTATAAACTGAGGATGCGATACTTGCCGTTAGAGTTTGTGTACTAGTGAATGAAAGCGCTGTAACCAGTTTGAGTGAGGAGACGGACGGTTTGTAGCCGGGGGTTTGTAGCGTACAGTCAACTGCTGTCACACGGACAAGCCCGAGTTAGCATGTTTTGCTAATAGGAAGTTACAATATATGATGTGTAAGCTGTTTATAACCCTAAAGAGTGACAACAAGTGGACAGGCGCGAAAGTCAGCGTTGTGTTTTGACACCCGCAGCATTAGCTGTTTGCTAAAATGTAAGTTGGGATCTCGGCCTTGTCAGAGCAGGAAGTAACTTGTAGGCGCTCCTAAGCTCGAGGTAACAGCTTTGATAAAACTACAACAACACACTTCACGTTGAAAACACCACAATTAATTATTACACACAACTTACCAACAAAGGCGACGACGGTATCTTCCCTTTATTCGCCTTATTTCTGGTCCTGGGGGAAGATTTGGGCTGTGAAGAATGTTGAGCGGTACAGTACGCGGACGAGCCCCACAGAGCCCTACGCAAGTCCCGGGACTGTGAACTTCTGATTGGCTGAGACGCTGAGCTTCTTGATGCTGATTGGCCACCGCGCCCGTCTATCACATCTGCCTCGGTGCAGGATGTGGAAATTTCAACGCTACGAGCGCAACTCCACCCTGACTTCTGTGGCAAACATCTGTGCGTAATTTGCGTAGCGTCGAGTGGAGGCAACGCGGCGCATTCCAGCGTCCGCTCCAACGAGTCGGAGCGAGTCCGAGGAATGACTGGCATCGGCCTGCTTTACGGAGAAAGCGGCGTATAGATCGAGGCTGTGACGGAGGAGAACTGGAAAGTGACAGAACAACTATAGGAGTATGTAAGATTTAATATTGGAGAATTACTTCTCAGCCCAGTTTGAGTGCCAATCGACCAAGAAGCCTAAAACCTATGATCACGTGGTCAATAGTTCTGTCAGTTTGTAAGGATGTAGTAATATGATCGCAATGATAGTGTTTTGTTTGTGTGTTAAAATGTTGTTGTTTGTGAGCTGGGATAAACAACTGACACACGCTTGTTTGATTGATTCAAGGTTCAATGTGCAATATTTGTGTAACAGTATATGTTCTACCTCAATCTAACAAGTGTTTTATGCTCTAACATGCAGTGTTAAAGAGCTCTTTTGTCATCCTACCTGGTTTATCCGCACTAAAGATTTTGTGATTTCCTGTGTGCAAGAATAGTTATTTTTTGTATTATTAACCAAGAATAATTTTGTTTCTGAGTGTATTATCTTTTGACATTGTGCATTATAGTTTGAACGAGCTCTTTATCAGAAGCAGGCTCTTGTTACTGAAGGCGCCATGTTGCACTGCCATGAACAGGAAGGGTAAAGTGATGCAACATAGAACTGCACCACTAGACGTCACTAAACCCTACACAGTGTATCAATATATCACTACAAGCTCTTTATATATCACAATGTAATTTTCTTTTTAATATGGATGAATGTAACTATTTACACATTATGAGGATGAATTGGCCTGCAGTTTGTGCGGTGAGGTCAAACACATAGAGCAAATACGGATCATTTAACTGGATAACTTCCTTTCCATTGAAAAGGGGGAATTAAGAAATGAAAAGACATTTGACCAGATATTCTCACGGCAGCCTTATAGGTGTTATAATCACACCAATTAAAACCGTTCACATGCTGTTTCAAGTAAAAATAGCTGCTGTGAAAACGGTCCATTTAATTACAATCCGTTATTTTTCAAGCAAAGACATTTTGGACCATTTTGTTTCATCAAATGGTTTAGGACTTTATTTTAAAATCTATGAGTTCAAAGCAAATTTTCTTTGTTTTTAAAAACAGTGCAAACGAATATTTTCATTGAAGGACATTTCACAGTCAACACATCCAGTCTCAGTGTAATTCAAGCTTCTCCCCAATGTAAACAATTATTGCAAAAGCTTTCCAAGGCCCACACTGAGGCACAGCCGTCTACAATAAAACTACAGCAGGAACCCAACAATAACAAATGAACAGAAACTAAAACTGGCTGATAATAACATGAAGAATAAATCAAATCATCCAAAAATGCAGATCTGTGGTCCAACTACAAAAAAGGGAAAATGTATTTCAATATTGTACTGTTGGCTCCTCTACTCCATATTTGGTCAGAGGATGTAGACACAGCAGCATTCCCCTCTCATAAACAGTAAGAGCCCTTCTTCTCCACTAGAGGGCGATGTCATGTTGAGAAATGCCTGTGCCTGAAATGAAAGGGGGGGAAAAGTTCATCAGGTGTCTATTCAAGGCCATGCACTCTGTCTAGACACATGTGCACACCTCTGCTAGTCCGTGTGTGTGTGTGTGTGTGTGTGTGTGTGTCAGTGTCTTGTGTTGACCCAGCTGAGTGTGTAGGAGCTGTGTGTGTCTGCGATGATCCTCTTCAGGACGCGGTGACCGTCTCCTGCAGAGCTGTGGACCAGCCTCAGTCCAGAGGCTCGGAGACCCTGCAGGACGCTGAACCAATAGCGGAGCACCTCCTCGTCGGTTCCTCCCACCTCAAACCCAGCCCACTGCAGATGCACCGTGGCGACCAGATGATGGACACTCTGCAGAATTCCTGACTCGATCCAGTTCTGGAAAACTCGCCACTCGGCACTGAGCAGGTCAGCGTACAGAAAGTGAACCTTAAGACAACACCGCAACACATGGGAGAAGATGTTGTGTGTATTACAGGATGTATTGTTGTTAATGTCAAACATTTGTGATGATTAGAATGTATTACATCATCTTTCATGCCGTCTCGTGAGCCTTCAAAGAATAGTGCTGAGTCAGCATCAAAGCCGATCATCTGTAAACAAAATACCAGATGTAAAACTGGATCACTTCCTATTCTTTCACCCGACATATACTCTAACTGTAGGTGTGCAGGTCCCTCTTGTGGCAGCAGGATGTAACTGGGCCAAAGTGATTCACTCACTGAAATTGTTGCCATAGCAGCCAGGGATGGCGCAGAGCCCTGTTGCCATGGGAACCCCCAAGTAAGAGAGCTTTCCTAGTATGCCGGGGTGAAGACTATTAAGGTATGTTTGTTTGGCACTGCCTCCAAATTTCTTTGTGTATATATATATATATATATATATATATATATATATGTGTGTGTGAGAGTGTGTGTGTGTGTGTGTGTGTGTGTGTGTGTGTGTGTGTGTGTGCGTGTGTCTCTTACAGTGTGGTGTCCCAGAGCTGCCATGATGTCTGCCAGTGTTTGTGAGACACTACCCAGGTTGCCTCTTCTTTTGCGCTTGCGCTTCCTTGAGGCGCGCCACTCTAGCCACATCTTGTGCTGGCTGACCACACCTCTGTCGCCATGGTTACTGGCCAAACTGTTGCCAAGGTGACCAGCGGATGTATTGGAGTTGCTGGGATCAAAACTGTGCACTTCACATCCGAGCCCTGACACGGTCTTCAGAAAGTCTGCATCTGCTCCATCCATACTGAGAGACAAAGGCAGAGAGGGAGAGAGGGAGAGAGAGAGAGAGAGAGAGAGAGAGAGAGAGA
>JAFBJT010109486.1:0-16390 GCA_016785325.1 Chascanopsetta lugubris
GTCTGTCTGTCTTTGTGTCTCTCTGTCTGTGTGTCTCTCTGTCTGTCTGTCTGTCTGATTGTCTGTCTGTCTGTCTGATTGTCTGTCTGTCTGTCTGATTGTCTGTCTGTCTCTCTGAGTGTCTGTCTGTCTCTCGGTCTGAGTGTCTGTCTGTCTTTGTGTCTCTCTGTCTGTGTGTCTCTCGTCTCTCTGTCTGTCTGTGTGTCTGTCTGTGTGTCTGTCTGTCTGTGTGTCTCTCTGAGTTTCTGTCTGTCTGAGTGTCTGTCTGTGTGTCTCTCTGTCTGTCTGAGTGTCTGTCTGTGTGTCTGTCTGTCTGTGTGTCTCTCTGAATGTCTGTCTGTCTGTCTGAGTGTCTGTCTGTGTGTCTCTCTGAGTGTCTCTCTGTCTGAGTGTCTGTCTGTCTCAGTGTCTGTCTGCGTGTCTCTCTGTCTGTCTGTCTGTCTGAGTGTCTCTCTGTCTCTGTCTGTCTGTGTATGTGTGTGTGTGTGTGTGTGTGTGTGTGTGCAGTCACATGTTCTCTCTTGATGAATCCTTGATTGAAATCAAACAGATGCTGATGTTTGTCTCATCAGAGGAGTCCCCACCCTCTCTCTCTCTTTACGTTTCCGGTGACTGAGACTGAGTGAGTCTGAGGTGTGAGAGTGACGCGGAGATTGAACTGCTGTTTTCCACTATTTTCCAAACTGCATTATCAGGTAAGACGTTTTTTATTTAGTATTTCTAATTTGCGGTGTGTCCTCCGTCCATCCGGCATGGTGCTTGGATTGTTCCTCCGGGTCTGTCACCGTGGAGGATGTTCTCCTGGCGGCAGGTGAGCAGGTGGGACATGAGAACATCTCTTTTCCCTCACGCATGAACAAAGCTGTGGCCGTGTTTCTGAAAAGTGAGGCTCAGGTTAGTCAGCTGATAGAGAGCGGCATGTTCATCCGGGACCTGTTCGTGCAGGTTTCCCTACTAACAGCTCCCTCCACGCGATCACCGTGTCCTGTGTCCCGCCCTTTATTCCCAATGAGATCACTGAGAGAGAACTGCGCCGCTTCGGAAAGTTCGCCAGCGGTTTTTGGACTGTGAGTTTGGGATGTAAAAACCCCAAACTGAAACACGGCCAGTCTCTGAGGCAACAGGTCAGGTATGAGGACTCTTTATATATGGTTTACGTCAATTCTGGACTGATGAGGTGTTTTGAATGTGGTGATGTGGGACACAAATCATTTGTGTGTCCACATAAAAAACAGGGTGAGGGTGTGAGCGCCTCCGCTCCTGTGGTGGATGCATCCGGAGCCGGCATGTCCTCTGCGGATACGTCCAGAGCCGGTGCGTCCTCCGTGGATGCGTCCGGAGTCGGCGTGTCCCCCGTGGATGCGTATGGGGCTGGTGTATCTGGTAGTGTGTCTGTGGATGGTGTGTCCCCGCCCGCTGCACCTGCGGCCAGTGTGCGCATTGCACCCGTGGCCGGAAGGGCTGGCACGGGTGTGTCTGGGGGTTGGGGGCGACCGTGGTGACGTAGGGGTAGCCCCCGCTCACAGAGATACATGTATGATTGTAGAAGAGGAGATGAGTGACGCCATAGGTCAAGGGTCTGTTGCCGTAGAAACCTCCGCTCAGTCTGTAATGATCAACAACGTGACGATGAGTCAAAATGAAATCATAAGCACTGTGAATGACGAGAGCTTCCTGTGTAACAGCCAGGTCTCATGTTCTAAAGACAATATGGATCAGGACTATGAGTCAGACAGCACCACATTTTCTGAGTCCACTGGCCCAAGCATGGACCTGCACTCATGAGACGATTTTAACTCCTTCCTGGACGTAACCTTCAAAAAGTCGGTCAAAGTGGAGGATTACTTCAAGGACAAGGAAAAATGTATGCGTTCAGTCACCATCCTTAAAAGGCAGGTTGGTCTCGAACCTCCTGAGCGAAAAAAATAACCCGATTCCGTCTAAAGAAACACATGAGGATTCTCAGGAAAAGTAGTGCCAGAAACAAAAAAATAATGATATGATAATGCGTCACTGACTGTCTTTCTCTATCCTCTGCTTTTCAACTGTCTCCAACTTCCTGTTTTCCTTTTCTGACTTTTCTTTTTTTATGAGAAGCCTTAAAGTAGGATCTCTAAATATCAATGGTGGAAGGGACAGACAGAAGAGGGTGCTAATCACTGAGGTCTTTATAAAAAAAAACATGGATGTGTTGAGGAAACATTCATATACTCAGGACGAGACAGACTGGGATCTAGGGTGGAAGGGACTCAGCCATGGAACCAACTTCAGTGCAGGAGTAGCTGTTCTCTTTAAAGAACCAGCTACGTCCATCCTCTCCTGTACTGAAGCAGTGAAGGGACGTGTGCTCTTAGTCAGAGTGAACATAGAGGGCTCAGTTTTTTGTTTCATCAATATTGAAGTAAGTAATAGTGACAAGTTCCTGAAGGATGTACCTCAGCTCAGTGCAGCAGAGAAGGCTTCGCTTGACAAAATACTGACTTTTGAGAAACTAAAAACTGCTGTCAACCAGCTGGAATCCGGGCAAGAAATCGAAGGCTTGACATAGGCTTTTAAAAAAAAAAACTTTTGGAATATCATTGGTTATGACCTGCATTGGGTTCTGCTTGAGTGTTTTGGAAATGGTGCTCTACCAGTGTCCTGTCAGAGGGCAATGCTTTCACTGCTGCCAAAAAAGGGGACCTGGCACCTGGCAAACTTGGGGCACTTAGGCTTTCGGTTTTGATGACGGGTTTATATCTTGGTTAGGTTTACATTATCATAGTGTACAGAGTTTGGTGAAAGTGGCGGGGGGATGAGCCGGCCAATCCTAATGCAACGAGGCATAAGGCATGGTTGCCCTATTTCGGGACAGCTATACAACTTGGCCATCGAGCCTCGACTGTGCAGGTTAAGGGACCGGCTCAGTGGGTTTTCCATGCCTGGGTTCTGCAGTTTTGACCGTCGTCTTACCCTTTCTGCTCATGCAGATGATGTCAATGTCTTTGTGTCAAGTCAGGAGGACGTGCTGTGTTTGCAGGACACCCTGTCATTATATCAGAGGGCAACTTCTGCACGGGTGAATTGGGCTAAGAGCGAGGCACTACTGCTTGGTCAGTGGGGTGGTCAGGCAGTCCCCAAGCTGTCAGAAGGTCTGAAATGGGTGAGGGAGGGGCTAAAGGTGTTGGGGTTTTTTTTAGGCACTGAGGAGGACTCTTTGGCACAAACTAATCCCTTTGACACCACCAAGGTGCTTTATAGAGGACATACAGAGGACTATCGTGGACTTCTTTTGGTCTGGCAAGCACTGGATCCAGGCAGCAGCATTGTACTTACCTGTGGCTGATGGTGGCCAAGGGTTCATGGACATTCAGGCCAAGATCGCCTCTTTCAGATTGCAGACCGCACAGAGGCTCCTTTACAACAGTGGTCCAAGCTGGTTGAACACAACTCGGTGGCTATTGAGGAGAGGGGAGTGACTGGAATATGACTAGCAGCTGTTCCTCTTACAGAGTGTAGACCTTGACCTGTCTGGTCACACCCCCTTCTACAGTTCTGTATTGCAGGCATGACGGATTCTTCAACTTCAATGTGCAAACCATCAGACTCCGGGGATGTGGATATTTGAGGAGGCCTTGTTCTGCAATGGCTTTCTGAAGACTCGAGCCCTGCAAATTGCCAGCCTGCGGATCTGCCTCAGGAGTCGGCTGCACCAAGTTAGGCGACCTGCTGAAACTGTCGTTTTTGCCTGAAAACATTCAAAGAGAGAGGATTAACATCACCTCCACTCGGCTTTTCAACCGGGTGGTGACGGAAGTGTGTGAGGAGTTGCCCCCCCACTTAAGACTCTTTGTAAGAGACCAAACTGTGGGTGGGCATTGGAGTGACGGCCACAAGTACAGTTTCCCCACTCTGTCTGTCTCCCCTGTAGTGGGGGAGTGGCAGGAGGGAGAGGGTCAGCTGCTGTCGTTCACCACACCACACCTGGACAAACTCAAAGACGCAGGTAAAAATGATTTGTACCAAACCTGTGTTAAAGTCCTTCACCTCCGGTCCCTCTCTGGAATCAGGGAGTCGGGGTGGGCTGAGTTCTTTGGCCCGGGCTTTTCTCCAAAAGGCAGCTGACAGGCCCCGTACAAGCTGCCCGTGGAGAAGCGGACAGCAGATCTCCAGTGGAGGGTTGTACACAGTGCAGTAGCCACAAACAGATACAGAGCACACATTGATCCTGGGGTGAGACAGGAGTTTTTGTTTTGTTCACGGTCTGAAAGCCTTTGACATATTTTTGTTGAGTGTCCGAGAGTGGATTTGCTGTTTGCACTGTTGAAAAGACTTTTTCAGGGTTTTGGGCGACCTTTTCACTTGCTGGTTTTTCTTGTCCTATGGTGAAAAGGGGTTTTGCTCATGCCCGTTTTTTCTTTTTATTGCTTCCATTTTTTAATCTAAGTACATTAATTTCTGCTTTTTCTTGAAGTGGCCCAATAAAGGGATGTGGAAACCTCAAACCTATCTCCCTCTCTCTCTCTCTCGCCCTCTCTCTCTCCCTCTCCGTCCCTCTTTCTCTCTCTCTCTGTCTCTCTCTGTCTCTCTCTCTCTTCCGGTTTCCGGTGTGTGTGTGAGCGTAAGTGGTGGTGGTGGAGGAGCGAGTGGCGCAGATCTTGGACTGGAGTTATTTTCTGTTTTCAAACTGGTGCTTTGCACTGGAATGATTAGCAGTGTCGTCGAGAGGTATAGCGTCTGAGACCCCACCTCTGATCATCCAGCATGGTGCACGCATAGTACCTCCGGACAGTTCAGTCACCGTGGAGGAGGTTCTCCTGGCGGCAGGTGAGCAAGTGGGACTCGATAAAATATTGTATGCCTCGCGCATGAATAAGGCTGTTCATGCAGGTTTCCCCGCTAACAGCTCCCTCAATGTGGATCACTATGTCTGGTGTTCCGCCTTTCCTTCCTAATGAATCAATTTAGAGAGAGCTGGACCGCTTAGGAAAGTTCACCAGCAGTCTTAGCACTTTGAGTTTGGGGTGTAAAGACCCTAAACTGTGGGCTCTTGGGTTGGCCTGGGCTGAACTCTGTGCGTGTCGGGGCCTGGGTCCCTGGATTGGGGGAGCAGGGGGACTGAGGGGACTTCCAGCAGGTGGGACGTGCTCTCACTGGCGGCATGGCCCCTTGTCCCTGACCCTTTGGGGCGGGTGGGAGGGCCCTGGTGTCCTGGTGGGACCAAGGTAGGTATCACAACTGCTGACCTCGGGGCGGGGGGGTAGGGGTGATGGGGGGTTTTCTTCCCTGGCTCGGATCGGAGCAGGTGGAGGTGCGGGGGATGGGTGGGCCTAGGCCCCAACTGGCCTCTGCGGCGCGGCTGGGCTCTGGGGTCAGGGCTGGTTCCCTTCCAGGTGGGGGACGCCGAAACTGGGGGGGTGGCGCCCCGCCAGCCTTGTCCCTCTGTGGGCGGGGGTGGGGTGCATCGCTACGGGACCCCTGCATCTGTTCCAGGGCCTCTTTGGGCCCCCCTGGTAGGCCTGGTCACCCCTCTCTGCGGGAGCGAGGGTGTGGTGGGATGGCGGTGCCAGTCTGGAACCTGGCACCGCGCAGACCTGCCACTATCACGCCCCACCTGGTCATGTCACACAACAAACACTTTAGGGTCTTGGAGCAGCTCTGCAGGTCAAGGGCTGAGTACCGGTGGGGCTATCAGCCATTGGCTCTCATCCGTGCTCTGCCCACTGACAGAGCCGCCTCCAATTTTACTTACACTGTAGACACTTAGGCCTTGGGGTTGTGTCAGGGGACTCAGCTGTCAGCCAGCAGCTGGGACCTTCTGACACAATTACCACCTCAAATTTAACTGCACTTTAGTCTACACCAACCCATCGTATACACACGTCAATGTCAATACACACACAAGCACAATACACCCATATAGCATGGCCAGGCTGGACGTGGCAGCCTTGGTCTTCAGGCCCCCGCTTCCTCACCTCTTTGCCGACAGGGTGGGACCAGTGGCTCGGGGGACACCCCGTTTTGGCTCCGGGATGGGGGTGGGTGGTCCCGTGCGACGGCTCTCTGCCCTTGCCTCCTGGGGTGCGGGGCTGATGGGATCTCGCCTCTGTGGTGAGACGGATCCTGATTGGGGGTGGTAGGCCCCGCCACATGGAAGCCTGATGCTGGGGGTGGGGCTGCACTGCGGGAGCAGGGGGGGGCTCTGGACACACCTTAGACCGCGATGTCCGCCTGCTCTGTCCGGGTTGGGGTGGGGGGTCCTTGTTGCCCCCCCTCTCTGGCCGCCCTGACAAGGCCGGCGGGCGATGGCCCTTGGAGCACCGGGGGATTGGGGTCAGCCTCGACCTGCCCCTTGCCAGGGACTCAGGGTGCTGGCCGGCCGAAGATGGGCATGGGGTCCTGCTGGGAGCCAGATTGGTCCCCTAGTGCCCCTGGTGCCGGAAGTCACGGGCCATGCTCGGACCGGGGGAGTGGCCTGGGCTTGCCCGGGGGCCCCTCGCTTCCAGGGGCCCCTCGCTTCCGTGCTCCGTTGGACTACTGCACCAGCCTGTGCGCCGGCCACTTCCGTCACTGGCTCCGGGCTGTCTCCGAGGGCAGGCTCGTGGCCTGCTCTCCTGTGCTGTACCTCGGGGGTCTCCGGCCCTCCCTGAGGTGTCGGGCCCCTGGCGGCCGCGGCTGGTGCCTGTCCGGGGCGGGCTGGGCCAGGCAGTGGGGCTGTGGCCTTCTAGTCATGTTGCGGCCTACAGATGATGAACCTCAGTGCGCATACACACACCCTTCCCTCCTCTCATATACTCTCCGGTGTATCATGCATGCTCCACAACATCATGTCTGACCACTACTACTAGGTGAGCCTCTACTAACTCACTTTCCTTACTTCCTTTTGCTTATTTTTTTATTCTCTAATTCATCCCTATTATTTCTACTTTACTTTCTGCCCTCCCCGCTCACTTATCTAATGTATGCGTTTTTCTCCCCAAAATGATGTGACACTTGCAATTGCAATTTCAGCACTCACACTCAAAGAGCTAACAACATGAATGTATTTGTAATGAGTACCTGTTACTGGTGATGGTATTTAAGTTGAATGGTGGAGGTGAATGTTTGCTCTTCATGTGTATTTTGAGCAATCTATGCAATGGTGCAGTGATCCCCCTTCTCTTTCTCTATCCGTCCACCCTCTTCTCCCCCATCCCCCACTGTTCTTTGTCTCTCTTTCTATCCACACAAATTATTCATATAAAGGTGAAGTAACAGGAAGGGGGTAAATGTTACATACATTCCACCTGTAAAAATCTGTCAGGCTCAATCAGGCATCAAGAATTCCAATACTTCACACCAAAAAAGCTTGGATCCCCGGCGGATGCATCCGGAGCTGGCGCGTCCACACTGGATGCGTCCGGACCTGCCGTGTCCATGAACGGCCCATCTGCGGTTGGCGCATCCGGTTCTGGTGCGCCTGCTGCTCCTGCGGCCAGTGTGCCGGCTGTACCTGAAGGTAGAAGGACAGTCTCGATCTGAGTGGAGGACACTGTACAAACCACGCCTGCTAAAAAAACATGGAGACCTCCAGTGGAGAATCCTCCACGGAATCGTGGCAGTGAACTCGTTTTCATCCACAATCACAAACACATACAAGGACAAATGCCCGTTCTGTCTTCCACTGTAAGAGTGTCAACATTTGGTTTTATTATTTTTACAAAGTGTCTTTGCCAGTTTTAAAGAGGTTTTCAATAAACAGATTTTTATCTTTGCTTTTAGTTACATGCACCATCTGAGAGAGAAGTGCCAGCTCTTAAACTTCGTGTTAGGGCAGGCAAAGATGGCGGTGTACCTCACCAGGAAGAGAAAGGTTGAGGAACTCCTTCACACTGAGCCGGGTCCTGTCTGCAGAAACATGATCAGATCCAGAATCCTGATCGATTTTAGTTTTTACAGAGCAGCAGGTAACCTGGCCCCTTTCACAGAAATGTGGTATTTTTAAAAATCGACTGTGCAGTGTGAAGGACTGAGACCTTTAGTTTGCTGATTACCTGTTGTGATTCTGTTTTATTTATTTATTCATGTAAATGTTTTAATATTCTCTCAACTTTTTTTTAACTGGGTTTTTTTAAGCATTAACTGAAACACCTGTTGTGATGTCTAATAAAATGTATTCTAAAAATCTAAATCCCTCTCCCTCTCTGTCTCTCTCTCTTCCCCCCTCTCTCTCCCTCTCTCTCTCTCTCTCTCTCTCTCTCTCTGTAGCTCTTTATGCAAACACCTCATCATGATGGCAGTAGCAGCAGCAGGTGGTGTTGGCATACAACAGCAGCAGCAGAAGCAGCAGCAGTAGCATCAGTCTCCTGATTCAGGATCAGTAGTTCAGCTCCGTCACATATGGTGTCAAAGAAAATGGCGACATGAAGACGGAGGAATGAAAAGTTTACAGTAACACCACATCTGTGTGGAGCTGGAGGCAGGAAGTCACATGGTCACTCAGCAGCTTCTGGGTGGTCCATGTTAGATTAGCTGTCAGTTCCACATCCCTCACCTGTGACTCTCCCCAAGCTTTCTACCTTCTCTTTTTTTCCTGTTAAAAGGGTTCTTCCCCCCAGTGGTTTTTCCTGACCCTTGCTGAGGGTCTAAGGACAGGGGATGTTTCCTGTGAAGCCCTGTGAGACTAACTGGGATTTGTGAATGCAGGTTATATAAATAACATTTGATTTGATTTGATTTGATGATGTGATTTCAGTTTTTCATAAAATCAGTGATGCTTGTTCAAGACATACATGACCTCGTGATCACATGACCTTGTGATCACATGACCTCGTAATCACATGATGTCATGATCATAGGACCTTGTGATCACATGACCTTGTGATCACATGGCCTCATGATCACATGAAATCGTGATCTCATGACCTTGTGATCACATGAACTCATGATCACATGTCCTTGTGATCACATGGCCTCATGATCACATGAAATCGTGATTACATGACCTCGTGATCACATGACCTCATGATCAAATGACCTCGTGATCACATGACCTCGTGATCACATGACCTCGTGATCTCATGATCTCGTGACCGTGTGATCACATGACCTTGTGACTACATATCACATGACAACATGATCACATGACCTTGTGATCTCATGACCTTGTGATCTCATGATCACATGACCTCATGATCTTGTGACCTCGTGATCACATGATCTTGTGATTATATGACCTCATCATCACATGACCTCGTGATATCATGGCCTCATGATCACATGACCTCATGATAACATTGAACACATGATCACATGATCATGCGGCCACATGATCTGATGACCACATGATCTCATGATCTGATGATCACATGATCTCATGATCACATGACCATATTATCTCATGATAACATTGAACACATGATCACATCATCATGTGGCCACATGATCTGATGACCATATGATCTCATGATCTGATGATCACATGATCTCATGATCACATGACCATATGATCTCATGATCTGATGAACACATGATCTGATGATCTGATGACCACATGATGTCATGATCACATGACCACATTATCTCATGATCTGATGACCACATGATGTCATGATCACATGACCACATTGTCTCATGATTATGTGGTCACATGATCCCATAATCCCATGATCTTATATAATGGTCAAAGACTAAATGATTACATGACAGTGTGACAACATGACCACAGGGTCACATGACTGCATGGCAACATAATGACAGGACCTGACTCATGAGTCAGACCCAGGCGATGTCTTTCTGTTTCCATGGTAACCTGGTTCAGCATCACTGCCTCATGTCTCAGTCACTTCCTGTGATGTCACAACACATGTGACATCACATCACCAGAGTGTGGTGTTCAGAAGGGATCACACATCCCATGTGGGGTTCTGGGATGGCAGGACAGTGAACACATTATCACCCCCCCACCCCCACACCCCACTCTCTCACACACACACACACACATACACACACACACACACTGACAACATGTGGACGTTGTGAGACCAGCAACATAAGAACTTGTGTCTGAACCACAACTGAGACTGTAGATGTTCGGCGTCAGGGATGACACACACACACACACATGCACATGCACACACACACACACACACACACACACACGGCTGTAGTTGTCATGGTGACAGAGTTAACCTTCGACCTCAGAGACACACTTAATGTTCACACTGTGTCCTCTCTGAGTGTCATGACCACGTCCTGTCCTCACCGCTGCGTGGGTTTGAATCCCAGCCAGAGGAAGTTGGCACCATGTGAAAATCAACTTCCTGTCAGAGATGGTTACCATGGCGTCTCATAGTTGGTGAGAAAAAGTGGAGGAAGTGTCTCACTGAGAGACACATTTGTTTGTCTCACAAAAAGACACTTTGACTGACAGACTTTTTCATCTCCAATCTTTAACCAATAATCTTTAATCTATAATCAGTTATCTAAAATCCTCAATTAAATACATAAATGTTACGTTTCACCAGCTGTAATCAATGAATCCTAAACTTGAAAATCTGTTGTGCATCGCCAGCTGTTAGTTGTGCATCTGTTCTCATCCTGTCTGACTCCCTGAGTGTCTGCACCTGTGGTGATTCCCTGATTGTCTTCACCTGGCCGTGGTTCCCTTCCCCTTATTTAAAGGTAAGCTATTGTGCCCATTTAAGGAGCTCTCTATTTGTTCTTTAGCCTCTATTATGATGATGAACAGAATTTATAGTCTCAGAAACGCTTTTGTTTTTTTAAACGAGCCCTTTTCAAAGTCAGGAATTCCTTCTCAGAGTCAAACGCGGGGTTTTGCCCCCCGAAACGACACTATCTCCCGATTGGCTGATCGGTAAGCGATCCCAGATCCCCTGTTTCAGTCGCGCACACCAATCTCATTATCATAGCGAGCATGTTTATCCGACACGGTTGGAGTGGAGTTCTCAGAGTGGATTCCAGGCTTAAAATATAGTTTGTTTGAAACAAATGTGTCCAGCAGACACCAACATATGTTTGTCGAAAGCCAACAAACAAGCAGCACCGTGGGACACAGAGAGGTCAAAGTGTGTTGTGTACCTCGGAACTGACGAAAGTCCTCTCTTTAACACGGAACATTCGGAGGTCTTGCACCAACCCAAAGTTCGTTAGTCCATGAGCCCTTAAAGAATCAATTCTTCGCCGGTACAATCACTCCATTGACGATATAGAGGACAAGCTCAGTTCAGGTCATTTCAATCTCTGGTCCAGTCGCCGTGCTCGTACGGATCAATTTCACCAATTGGATGCATTTTTTGGAGATACCGAGCCCTTGGAGCAGGGTTCAGCTTGTCTCAGTTCATCGCCTTTATGTTTTGTACAGTTCATTTATCCCCGTGTTAGTGCCTCTGTCTGTGCAGCACCATGTCTAACTCAGCTATGACAACAAACTACTGCTGAACCTCCCACAGTTTTTGTTAAATTACTCTAACATGCGTTTAGGTCATTTAATATGGTTCCGACTATCTTATTACTGATACTTCTACACCATAACAGTATGTTTAACTCCAAAAGTGAGTACAACCACAATAGGTCCCCTTTAAGTTCCCCTCTCCCTTCGTCTGTCGCCAGTGAGTCGTTTATGTCTTGCCAAGCCACGTCAGCATCAGAGCCATATTCCTGTCAAGCCTCCACCTATTGCGTCGAGTAAAACTTTCAGTTCAGTTTATTCTTGTAGATTATTGTTTATTTTTTGTCTAAATAAATAGATTTGAGACACGTTATGCTCCTGTTTGTTTATTATTGCCAAAGAGTCATTAAAACTCTTATAAACCTGAGTCTGTGTCCTGTCCTCGAGCATTTGGATCCTTGCCTTGAGTGCATTCTCACAAAATCCTGCGTGAGAAATATCTTCAACTCCAGCAAAACCTCCAACATGTCTTCATAGACTTCAAGAAGACCATTGAAAGGTTTTGGCATGCTGCCCTGTGGGCTGCCATGAGGAAGTACATCAGCACCAACCTTGTCCAAATCATCAAACAGCTCAAAGCCACCAGTGCAGTCCTCATTAATGGCAGTACACAGGACTGGTTTTGAACAACAGTCGGAGTCCGACAGGGCTGCCTGCTTTCACCCACTCGCTTCAACATCTTTTTAGAGAGAATCATAACAGACGCCCTGGAAGAGCACGATTGCACTGTCAGTATAGGCGGCAGAACAATCAGTGACCTCCGCTTCGCTGATGACATTGATGGACTAGCAAGGAACAAACAAGAACTTGGTGGATAGGCTAGACAGCGTGTCCACTGCTTACAGCATGGAAATCAGTGCCGAGAAGTCCAAACTGATGACCAACAACATCACTGGCATCAGTACAGAGATCAAGGATAATGGGCAGAGACTTGAACCAGTCTCTTGTTTCAAATACATTGCACTGATAAAGTTAAAACAAATATGGACAGACAACAATATTACTCTCAGTTCCAAGATCAGGCTGATGTGCTCCCTTGTCATATCCATCTTTCTGTATGCCTGTGAAACATGGACCCTCACAGCAGACCAAGAGAAATGAATAAAAAACCATGGAAATTAGGTGCTACCAAAAAATCGTACGCATCTCATACAAAGACCACATCACCAACGAGACAGTACGCAGCGAAGTTCAACAAGCCATAGGACCATACGACGAACTCCTGACCATTATGAAAAAACGAAAACTGAAGTGGTATGGTCACGTCTCATGATCATCTGGCCTGGCTAAAACCATTTTGCAAGGCACCTTGAAAGGGGAAAGAAAAAGAGGTAGACAGAAGAAAAAGAGAAGATAACATCAGAGAGTGGACTGGCCCGGGTTTTGCACAGTCCCTGAGAGAGGCAGAGAACAGGGAGATGTGGAAAGAGCTGGTTGCGGTTGTCTTTGGTGCCTTGACAACCTCCTCGGTTAAGGGATGATGATGATGATGATGAATCAATGAAGCTTGTTCAATAGTAAATGTCAGTACATCATCAGGCCTGTGATCTTCATCTCTCACCTTTTAATAGATTATTGATTATAGATCAATATATGAACTGATGTTTAACTCATTCATACATTTGTATTTGTCTGTCTGTGTATGTGCTGGGACGGTGAGTGTATGTTTGTGTGTGTGTGTGTGCGTGTGTGTGCGTGTGCGTGTGCGTGTGTGTGTGTGCGCGTGTGTGTGTATCAGTGTGTTCAAGTCCTAGAGGAAGAAGATGGTGTTTTTAAATATCTTGATGAAGATGAAGAACCTGAGATGTGAACAGTTCCATGACAGCAGGAACCAAACTGAACCTCATCTGTTCCAGCTCCTGGTGGCACAGGACCAGGTTAGGGTCAGGGTCAAGGTCAGGGTCAGGGTCAGGGTCAGGGTCAGGGTCAGGGTCAGGGTCAGGGTCAAGGTTAGAGTCAGGGTCAAGGTTAGGGTCAGGGTCAGGGTCAAGGTTAGAGTCAGGGTCAAGGTTAGGGTCAGGGTCAGGGTCAGGGTCAAGGTTAGGGTCAGTGTCATGGTCGGGTCAGGGTCAGGGTCAGGGTCAGGGTCAGGGTCAAGGTTAGAGTCAGGGTCAAGGTTAGGGTCAGGGTGAGGGTCCACTCTGCTCAGGTGGTTCTGTGAAGATGGTGATCTGAATCTGGGACACGTGGATCAGTTTTCAGGGGCTGGTGAACTATAATATCTTCTCTCACACAGTTAGAGAGACTCTGACGGAGTAAAATCTTCAGCTCCCTGGCCCCTCCCCCTGTGGAAACACCTACCAGGCCCCTCCCCCTGTGGAACCAGCTGGCACTCTCAGGACACAAACTGTCCTGACAATGAAGGGTTAGACCTGAGACTGGAGTCACACTGACATGTTTCTGTCTGACTTCCTGTGTGAGCATCGCCCCCTGCCACACACCCCCCTCCACACACACACACACACACACACACACACACACACACACACACACACACACAGAGCTCATGTTGATTGACAGACTGGGATGGGCACTGGTTGTCGTGATGACCTGCAGGAAAAGATAAGAAAACATGAGCCCCCCGACTGTCACAACAAAACCGCAACAAACATCTGAAGTACACAACCCAGCCCCTCCTCACACTGCTCCAACAATGTAAACACCACACCTTAGTGGGTGTGTCCAAACCATCGTCCAATCAACACCCATATGTCCAAATGTCCCTGCACACCAAACTGTCAAACACAAATTTGTTTGTGTCCCTGTGAAACACAAGCACAAACACACACACACACACACACACACACACACACACGCACACACACACAATTAGAAATGGCTAGTAAAGGTCAGTTAAGGTAAGGAAAGGTCAGTGCAGGTCTCTTCAGTTTGAGACAATTATGTTCTCTTGTTGTATAGTTGTCATTCAGTTCCACCTCTCACCTTGTTGGTGTGAAAGGAGAAGTGGAGGTTGGGTAACAATGTCTGACTCAGGGTTTGTGGCCGACAATAAAATTCAGACTCAGCAGTTTTGTTCAACGACTGTTTGTTGGCAGGTGAAACTAAGATGCAGCAATGCCAGGAACCAGGAACCAGGACCCGATCAGCCTGTAGACATCCTGTGCTGGATCCACTGAGCAGTGATAAATGGTTCTGACCAGCACTGACTTCTTAGTACCAAGTTGTATTGACTTTCTGACCTGTACTGACCTGTACTACACTGTACTGACCAGTACTACACTGTACAGACCTGTACTGACCAGTACTACACTGCACTGACCTGTACTACACTGTACTGACCAGTACTACACTGTACTGACCTGTACTTCACTGCCTTGACGTGTATTACACTGTACGGACCTGCACTGACCTGTACTACACTGTACGGACCTGCACTGACCTGTACTACACTGTACGGACCTGCACTGACCTGTACTACACTGTGCTGACCTGCACTGACCTGTACTACACTGTGCTGACCTGCACTGACCTGTGCTACACTGTGCTGACCTGTACTACACTGTGCTGACCTGCACTGACCTGTGCTACACTGTGCTGACCTGTACTACACTGTGCTGACCTGTACTACACTGTACTGACCTGTGCTACACTGTGCTGACCTGTACTGACTCTGTCCAGTTCTTTAGACTCTTCATGCTGCCATCAGGCAACATTATCAGAAATCATGATGTAAACTTCCACTGCTGTGCAGACGACACCCAGCTGGACTTATCCACCAGACCTGATGACCCAAACCCCCGGACCAAAGTCCAGGACTGTCTTAAAGACGTTCAGATATGGATGATCCAGCACTTTCTTCTTCTTAACACAGAAAAACTGAGGTCAGAGTCTTGGGGCCCAAACACCTTAGTGCACCACTGTTAAATCAGACAATAGCCCTGGATGGCAACAACCTAGTCCCCTGCTCTACTGTGAGGAACCTGGGGGTTTGATTAGACCAAGACTTATCATTTGACCAATATATCAAACAGATATCTAGAACATCCTACCACCTGCGCAATATTAAGAAAATCAGAAATATCCTATCTCGACAAGACTCAGAAAAACGAATCCATGCCTTTATAATTTCTAGGCTGGATTACTGTAACTTTTTAACGTCCGGATGTCCCAGTAGGTCCCAGAAAAGCCTCCAGCTGGTCCAGAATGCTGCAGCTCGTATACTGACAGGAACCATATAACTCCCATCTTGGCTTTCTGACACTGGCTCCCAGTAACAAGTAGAAATCATTTTAAAATCCTACTTCTTACTTACAAGGCCCTAAATAATCAAGCCCCGTCCTACATTGGAGAAGGTATCACTCCCTACCATCCGAATAGATCACTCCGTTCTCTAAACTCAGGCCTATTGGTTGTTCCCAGAATTAATAAAAGTAGAACAGGTGGTAGAACCTTTAGCTACCAAGCTCCTCTCCTGTGGAACCAGCTCCCACTCTCAGTTCAGGAGTCTGGGTAGTGGTAGTAGTACTGATTCCGTCTCTACCTTTAAGGTGAGACTCAAAATGTACCTTTTTGACAGTTTATAGTCAAAACTAGATCAGGCGAGACTTGAGTTGAATAGTCCACACTAAGCTGCTATAGGCTCAGACAGCTGGGGGTGGATTTCCCATCATGCACTTAGAATGAGCAGATAGACTGAGCACTCTGTCCTCAATTTCTCATCTCTACCACAAACCCTGTGTCCCCCCCACTACATTTAACCCATAAAACCACGAGCACTATCTTAAACCATCATCCACTGTTTTTCCAGCTTTGCTGCCGTTGGTGAACGAGACGAAGCCGAGACGGTGACGCGGACACCGGCGTCCCGAGTCTCAAGCCATGACCCATCAGGTGGTGGGTCCTGAAGGTGCGAGAGACCCGGGATGAACCCAGAGATCAAAATGGACTTAAACCAAGACGGATTTAAACATTTAATCGTGTTAATTTATAATGTGTGTTTGG
>JAFBJT010109487.1:10438-28310 GCA_016785325.1 Chascanopsetta lugubris
TCGCTTAACGCGATTTGATTAACGCGTCGCAGCGCGGCCATTGGCTTTGATCAACACGCCTCGCCGAGCCACGATAAATCTTTTCAATCAAGCCGCTTTGCCGCTGTCACACGCGACACACCCTCTGGAAAGACTCCAATCAGTTCTGTGTGATTTTAGAATCGGAGATTGCTCGGTGAGGGTGACAATAACAGATCCGCTCACGAATCAGAGATTGCTCCGACTTCCTCACGAGACGCTTTGCAATCAGGAGACGCTCGGAAAACACAAGCGGTGGCAGACGCGCGCGGCCGCGGCTTCGACAGCAACACAACAACCTCTGACGCGTTCGCACGGCCAACAGATGGATGTGTGACTCTTTTGATGACTTCTCAGACTTCTGACTTGAAGGCCACATGCCCAGCAGAGGGAGTTACTGTGAAAGTCAGAGGTGGAAGACATCAACCAGCCCCTTCACACCCATATGAATGTGGGAAAATAGCGTCTTTACTGTTGAGAGGAAGAAGGCGTCGAGCTGTGTGTAATGAGAATCATTCGGATTTATGCGTTTGGAAATGAATTCTTATGTTCGTTCAGCATTGCGATTTGTAACTCTGTGGGACCGGAGGTCTGCTTTCCCCCTGCCCCCCCCCCCCCCCCCCCCCCCCCCCCCCCCGCGCGGCACTGTGCCGAGCGAGCGGCGTCGTGTTCGCGGGGCGGTGCGTGCGCAGGTATTTAGCTGTGCACGTGAGCACACCTGGGCCCTCTGCCGTCCGCCCTGAGCTCGGCGTGTCGGATGTGGCGTGGCTGAAGCGCTGCCCTTGAACTGGCCGAACCGAGGCGGCGCGCGCGGCAATCGGGCTCGGCGCGTGTCGGCCGCGGGGCCTTGGTGAGCGGATCCTTCGCCGGACGCAGCTCCGCGTCCGTGTGTAACGAGCTGCAGTGACTCGCGGCGTGCGTTATCCGGCTCTGAGGCACTGCGCTGGACAGCTTTGTAGCGGCCACCGAGTAATTACCTGGCCACGTCGGGAGCGCTCCCTGGACCAGAGCTGCTGTTTTGGCTCTCTTTGAGCGCATCGCCTCATTTTGGCTCTCTCTCTCTGAGAACACTGCCCTGCTCTGCCTCTCCTGGCTCTTTGAGCACACTGCTCCTTTGTGACTCTCACTCCCGAAGCTGTGTCGGCCACCTGAAGCTGAGTTTCCCGCCTGTTCTCGCGCACAAGCGCACTTTATGGCTAAAGCCCCACTAATGCATTTTTGATCCTTTCATTGTCAGTTGTGTTAATTTCTACTGTTTAGGTTCTGTTGAATTTTGGTTTTTTTTTGTTATTTCATTTGTACTTTATTTTTTGTTTATTTGGGTTGGCATTTGTTTAAAGTTGTATTTTGATGATTGGGCCAATGGCACCTTATGGCTGGGTTTTTAACAATTTTTCCTCTGTTGGACAGGTGCTGAGGCGTGAGGCGGCATTTTCACTCCTTTTTGTGCCAATTTGAGATAATTCACTAAACAATCGGGCAGACATTTTAGCTTTCGTTTGTTTGGCATAAGAAATTATTTTGTTAGATAAAGTTTTGTTGAAACCTTGAGACCGTCTCTTGCCCAGTGGTTAGCATGAACCTGTGTCGTCCTATGTTATAAATATTACTACTATTAGGGGGGCGAAATTCCCCCAGGTGGCAACATTTTCTAACACCCCCCTCCCACTCACGTCACATCTGCAATGGCTTAGCATGATCCCCCTGCTGGTTATGATGTGCATTACACTTTGATGGTGTCTGTTGAGCTTCACATGTTAAGTAAAGTAACTTGAGTTCTCTGTTCAATGTTTTGATCATCTTAGTGAAAACAGACCTCAGCACTTGTTTCAGCTCCATCACCGCAGATGACTTTGGTGGCAAAGCATCACGGTGATACTCCGACTAAAATGCATCCCAGCTGGTTTTGCCCCAAGTCATTCACCCCTGGCACGGAGCATGGAGTGGTTGTTGACGCTGCAGTGCTCAAACGATCCGACACCAGAGCGGCCCACGCTCTCTGCGAGGCGCCGGTTGGCTCGGAGCGATTCAGAGTGGAGGTGCTCGCAGTTCCATTGTTGACCCGTGACTCACATCAAGGGACAGTATGAAAACACGCGGCGAGGGAGATTGGCTGGGAGGCACGGTGTCGCCCCATCGGGAGAGAGCTGGATGGTGAACTCTATTACACTGAGTGAAGATGAAACTGGAGAGTGGCAGAGAGGTGCAGGGGTCTGAATGGAGATGAGAGGCTTAGGGAGCATTATGGAGGAGAAGGGCATCTGTGTGACTGTATGAAGCCACAAGAGCCCAGGGAGGAGGGGGGGGGGCAAATGTTCAGGGAAATGCAGCGGAGTAAAGCCAGCGACTGTGTGGATGCACCCCCTCGACGACGGTGCATTACACGACTTCACATGGCAACAGTCACTTTGCAAGGAGCCACTCAAAGACCCTGACAAGTTTCCATGACATCAGAAATCAGCACAAGGCTTGTGGACATGTTAGGGGCGGAGTTAATCGGCCATAGTTTCATGACTATAGAAATCAGCACTATAATGAATCCTGCGGCCGATTGGTCAACAGCTTCTCAAATTTCTGGAAGAACTAGTCAAATGGAAATGGAGACTGGAATCAGATATTTCATTTTCACAGAAAGACCAGGCTGATTGGAGGAAGTGGCCCCCAGGTCTTCTTTGCCAGGGGCCCCCAAAGTCCCTTGATGCACTCCTGCACCTATAAACCTACTTTTTACATTACCAAGTACAAACACAGCGCGGGTTCAGCTCATTCAACAACTGACCACCATATGAAGAGCAACTGCTTAATTGCTGTACTCTAATTACTTTGCAGTCTTTTGGCCCTCGGCCCCTTTCATTTCTAACGAAGAATTTTTATCACCTGATCCTTGTCAGAGAAATTACTTTTTCCCCCTCATAAAGACGTATCCATCTTAAACCAGTATCATCGTAGAACAAGTTCATTTCTAGAATAGAGACAATATAATTGGGGAGGGATTATGAGTCAGTATTTGGATGTGATCCCAGCTGGGTTAATAAGAAATAACATAGATACATATCAAGATTTGTTTCCACTACAATATCTATCACCTACTCCGTACGTTTACTGTTCTCACATATTTTTCTTATCCAACTTTTATTTTTCTGCTTTTCTTCTGTGTCTAGTCCAACTTTGAAGCATCAATGACCTTTGACCTTCAGCCTCCAACCTTTACCATGTCTGCAGGTCCTTCAGTGTCACAGACAGCACTGTGTTCACCTCTAAGAAAGTGTTTCTGTTTATTCTTTTCTTTTCTTAGTTGCTGCAGGATTCCAGTAAACAACTGAGAGAGTTTAAAGATTAAAACCTTTCTTTTAAATTCTAAATGAATCTGACCCATGTTCAGAAATTGAGTTGAATGAGTTTCAATTTCAGCTTTTCACAGAAATGATTTTGAAAAAGTCCATAAACTAGATCTGGATAATATCTGAAGTCAAGTGCTCACACCAAGCGGCAAGGTCTGATAGATGAAGCCAATAGGGAAGAAGAAAACCTGCACTTCAAAAAGCTCCAAAAGCAAGTCAATCCCCATAGAGTTGAAAGATAGATGTTGAAATGGCCAAAGCCTGGTCCGACCTTCCAATTCAATCAATCACATTTTTACCAGCATAAACCAATGAGTGACTTCACAGACAGCTACGTCCATCTCCATACACAGTCTCTGCTCTGAAAGCAGCATCACATTCTAAATTCAATGCAGAGAAAAAGAGTAATCCACTTGTATGCTGTCATAACACTGCACTGCATTCAATTAGCTTTTGTCTATAGTGATTTACAGTAAGTGCATGCAAAACTGAGAGTGTGAACAAAGAAATGAGTTGTTGAACCTAATTTGTTTTGAACATGGCTCAGACTTAATAAAGCTACAGTAGACACTCTGTGCATTATGTGCTTTAATCCACTTGCAAAAAAAAAACCCAACTGAGCAAAATTAATGGAACAACATGAAAGCTTTTGATTAACTGCTGTAATGAAGGCAGCTGCAGTCCAAAATGCTTTTGAGAAGCATACAGTATTACAACAGTCATTAAGATAAATAATGAAATAAATGGTTTTTAAAAAGGCTGGAAAAACAACTCATCCACTCAGCCACAAAGAAAATAATCACAGGCAGTGTGGCGAGGTGCTGCTCTTCCAAATCAGTGGAGAGAACATAAAAAGGTAGTTTGAGGACTAACAGAGTTTCCGCTTGCAGATCATCGTTCCTTCGAATCCAAAATGCTGCACATGGAGCCTGACAGGAGCAGAGACGCTTCAAACAAGGAGAACTAGTCCCCCGGTCAGATCTTTTGTTTACTCCCTGGGCTTTGATCTGATTATCAATACGGAGCTGACGCTGCATTGGCTGTGTCAGTCGTTTATCATGCACCAGTGGCAGGTCAGATTTCCTGTCTCCCTGATGGACGTGCAGGAGGCCACATCCGTACATCAGCCGCAAGTCTATACATCAACTCCCTGTGCCTCATCGTGTTTGGAAATGAAAGTCTTTATTATTGATTTTGGCCCCCGACTGTACATCTGTCTCCGATTTGTACCCTGTCCATCCACGTGTAAGACACACTGTATTAAGACAACTATCCATCTGCAGGCCTGGCTCACTGTCTGTGCTGGTGGGAGAGCTAATGCTCTGTGCGTCTGCGTGTATGTGGGTGGCTACAAGTAGGTACAAACAAAAAAATGTTTTTTTTCCTGTTTATTTTATACTTGATAGTACAATGGAAAATATTATTCAATATATTAATTAATATATTCAAACTCCGAAAGACGTGTTTTACGATCGACCATGATCAGAAATCTAAATACAGGTCATTTCCAGCCGCTTCATCTAAATTGCAGACTCTTAGCTAAATATCGATTTAACTACATGAATAAAAAAGCAACATTAAGTTGAATTAGGTTGCAACATATCGTCATTAATTTCACAAATAAAGTTGCAACAATAAGTAAATTAGGTTACAGGAAGGCAGTGGTGTAAGTTGAAATATTACAAGGAGAGTGCTGAAGTTGCAGTCTAATGAGAATACAGTGATAATGAAAATAAATGAGCATTATCTAAAGAATCAAGTTAAAACATTACGAGAATAAATTTCAGTATTGCAAAAACAGGCTCATGTGATCGTTTTCAGGTCATTCCAGGTCATGTATCAATTTAGAATTTTCAGAACATTGGCCATAATAAAATTAATTCATATGCTAAAATGAGGTTATTTTCTCAAGTGAAGCTGTGGGATCTGAGTTCGTTGAACAGGTGTGTGTTTTACATGGATTTCAGCTCAGAGGAGAAACAACCATGAAGGCATCTTCTCAGGTGTGAAACACCAGGGAACTGTTACTGTGTGCACATGCACGCTCTTCCTGTATGTGTGTGTGTGTGTGTGTGTGCGTGTGCTCACACCCCCTGACAGTCATTTGTGAAAAGATTCCCATTAGTGTCTGAAACTATTTGGTCATTAGCGATTCTGTCGTTCAATTGGCTCATTCTTTTCCTCCTGGTTCGAAACAGTTCTACGCTCGCCATAATTACTTCCCATGCGGTCGCTGCCACACACTTCACCATCTTGTGGGGGATTGTTGCTGGAGCCAAGGGCATTAAGACAAAGACAGAGGAGGGGGAGCCGGGGGGTGGGGGAGAGGGGGTGAGGCTGAAACACAGACTCGCTGATTCTTTACTTCCTCCGATAGAATCTCTTTCAAAACATCTCCTGACAAACGGCTTTGAGGGATTAACCTCATCAAACATTTCCTCCAAACAACTGAATGGCATCATTTCTTATTTGTTTAAGAATGTGCCCCCCCCCCCCCCCCCCCCCCCCCCCCCCCCCCTTTTTTTTTTTAAAAATGTGCCCCCCCCCCCCCCCCCCACGCCCAACTCCCCCTGCTCCCCCTCTCTTTATTTAACACAGTGGGGGCTAATGGAATCTAGTGATGGTGATATATGGGGGATTGTGCAGGGAGACAGATGGGAAATGTAATTACGGATATTTCAGAGCTTTGGGGAGGAAAAAACAGTGGAGTTAAAGCAACAAAGACGACGCCATTCGTCATGTGAGACAATAGTCAGAAAAAATTGAATCAGAGGCTTTTTACATAAACAGCTTTCTGTTCAAATTGTGTTTCACCTTTGCACAGTGTTTTGTCATTATCTAGAAAGGAGTTAGGTCGATTTCACATCTTGTTTTATTCCTTTTATAAAACATTGAAACTAAAATTAAACACACCTGAATCACAGCATTTTATATTCTGCTGCCATTTCAGAGATGAGCCCGGTGAACGACAGCAGGACTTGTCTTATCCAAGTCCAAAAACTAACAAAAAAAATTGGACAGATGTAAAATATATTCAAAACAAACCTGACTTGAGTCAGTTATCATTGAACATTATTTTTGCAATGCCCACATGTGGCACTAGAGAGCTACTTATCACAACTACGCTCCTCCACGCTCCCTTTCACTTATTTTTTGGCAGCAATTCAAATACTACTCAGAGCTGAAAAGGTAGGTATCTATATTTCTCATTGTTTTCTCTGTTTGAAGAGACGTACTTGAATATTTAATAGCGACACTGACCTATGCCTTTTGATGATGCACTTTTGACGGCACGTTGATCTGGATTCATGTATTTTGTAGAAGCGAATACGAGATCAGCAGCAACACAAAGGAAATGCACAGGTGATCAAATATACACACAGCCTCCATGGCGAGGTAAATGTTTCAGAGCTACAGCAGCTCCGCATAGTTACACAGAGACACCACCCGCGGCGATGGAGGTGTAATAAATCAAGATCCTGGTTCACGTGTCAGAGGCAGAGGATCACATGCCGCCACCTGAGCCGACACTCAGGTAGCGGACAGGAGAGAGACAAGGTCGTGACACCCACTCTCTGAAGCTGGGGGAATGAAGGGCTCGCAGCACGTACCCTCTGAACCCCCCCCCCCCCCCCCCCCCACACACACACACACACACACAACCATAAAAAAATATAATTAATTTTTCAACTTCCTCCTCCTTTTTTCCTCCTCACGCTGGGGCCGTCAATCACTCCGCCCGCGCTCTTTTGTACCTTTGTCGGACAGGTTTCATGGTGCGAGTAAAGTGGCCGTCAGAGCTGTGGGGAGGAACAGGTCGCAGAGGAGTCAGGAGGCAGTTTGAGCTCTTCCATGAGGCTAAAAACCATAGGGACTCCAGCTGCTGCAAGTCGTGGTGCTACGGCAGAAATGATGGGCATCAATGCAAAGAAACACAACAGCCATTTCCCCTGTTGTACTTCAGGATACAACACTTGAGGAGCAGGACACCGAATCATCCAAACGTCTCGACAACAAATTCCCCATCAAAAGAAAAGTTCCAAAAGAGCCTTCATAAAAACGCCTGCAGTTCTTCATCTGCAGGAAACAATATCTTTGCCATTTCAGTGGCCTCACTTTGCTTCCAAGCTGTGACAACAAGACGTCCCGCTGCTCACGATGCAACATTAATGTGACTCTGGTGTAAGAAGAATTTATGCATCGTCTCTTATGTTCTCTCCTAAATTGAGCCCCGAGTGTGAAAATCTATTTTATACATTAGAGACACGGCGGGAGACGAGACATTCAAACAAATGCAAGGTATGAAAAATAGAAGTGGTTTTCAGAAACAATATTTTGAGGCGCTCATAAAGAATTGAGAGAAATGCTTGGAACAGTGCGCATAGTAAATACTGCAGCAGCGTGGCGGCTCAGCAGGAGAGCAGACTTTGAGTTTAGCTGGATGATCTGGGCTCAGTCCCCGGTGTTGGCGAGGTTCCCTCCCCCTCGTCCTCCCCGAGCAAGAAACTGGAACTTCACCACAGATCTGCCAATTAAATCTGCCATGAAAAAGTAGGAATGCATCACAAGCTGTGGTTTCCTGCTTTGTGTCGCTCCACCGGCTGGGTTTTGTCTTTGTCCAGCGAAGCGCCTCTTGATGTATCAGTATTTAACCAGCCCCAGACTCTGTATATTTTCACAAAGAATGCGCTTAAGAGGAATCAATGAGGCCCTTCATGGAGATGGCTCATTGGCCAGATGGAGTAATGGAGCATAGACGGGCGCGGCGCCACTGGCCGCTGCGTGTGATGTCTTGAAAGATAGATGGAGAATGAAATCACTCACTGTCATTTCAACTCTATCATTCTCAGCACTTGGTCACTTTGCCAGGAAGACCAACGGGACGTGACCGCACTGCCTAAGCAGCTCGAAAACGTCCTTGCACACTCCAAAGGAGCTGACACCAGAGTCGGTGAACTTTGCAGAGGGGAGAAGAAAAATAGTGCTCGGAGCTCATTTCGTCGCTTTAAGGATGAGCAGAGTTACAGCCAGAGATAAAGCGAGTCCTCTCATCGAGGTGCATTCTTATCTCGTATCTCCTAAAGACACCAGGTGATCCTGAGGAGAGTTAGCCGGGCCCGCGGATGAGACCGTGATTTGTGACTTTCACCTTCCGGCCACAAAAAAAGGAGACGTGCGATTGTAAAATACGGCCAGAGGCAGCGAAGAAGAGGAGCGCGGCCTCGTGGACTGAGAGCCGGGATGAGTCTCATCTGTATTCAGGGCGTCATCAGGGGCCCTGGCCCAGTCAGGCTGAATATATTTATGAATAGCACTTCTTCTGAGGTGTGAACAGGGAAACAGGCCATCGATGAGGACGGGGCACAATTTACTGTGAGGCTGCAGCGGCCCTCTTCCTCCGACGCCGCCAGGTTCGACGCGGCGCCAGCTTCCCGTCTGCTCCTCACAAACTGCCGAGACGACTGAACTTCATTCACACCTTTAATTGCCCGAGTTCACATGCGAACCGGCGCTCGGACTCGAACCGGCGTCTCTTCCCCCCGCACATGGCCGCTTCGCACTCGGGTGCTTGGTGATGCAGTCCAGCCCGAGTCTCCTTGCTCAGCAGAGAGGGAGAAAGGAGCATTAATTCTTAACCCTGTGGGAGGAGCAGCGGCGAGCGACTGCTAAATCCATCTATGCCCCCCCCCCCCCCCCCCCCCCCCCCCCCCCCCCCCCCCCCCTTTGGGATAGGGGTTCAAAGGAAGTGCACTGCCATTCCCCCCGCCCCCAGCAGAGCCGAAAGGTCACTCTGCTGTCAGGAAGTAAAATTCAATACCTCAACCTTTCAAGCATGGCTCTATCCTCTGTGTCCCCGTCAGAGAGACACAATCCCCTCCCTGATGCATCTCTGACAGTCCGGCCCGGCGCTATATGGACCACTCATGTTCAGCGCTGCAGAAATCCACCTCCACGCTGACACTGACAGCCAGCGCTGATAGGCTCACTGACACCGGGAGATGTCCAAGTAATGAGCTGCGTTAGCACGGCGCATAAACAAACCACATCGGTATTCCCACCCGCACTTAAAGCCGATGATCAATCAAAATAAAAATATGATGAGATGACAGAAGGAAACTTTGGAACATTGCTCGCCTCTGAAATTTGAGAAACTACCACTGGGTCTGAGAAGCGGATTGACTTTGGGTTACGTTGTAAACTGTGAAAGATTCTGCAAACTTCTATCAGCTGGAGATTGGATTTATATGTATACACCAGGATCAAATAGCGGAGAGAAAGTAAAAAATTAATTACAAAGTCTTTCACGGAAGTTAAAAGGGCATATCCAGCTTCATGATTTTAATTTATCTAACGACCTGAGAAACTTTACTCTCTCAAATAATTGAATCAATTCCTCATACTTTTAATTCCTGAAATACTTAGGACCCCGTTGAAGCCAAGTCTTCTCTGATTGGTTGTTTGGAGCACTCTCTTGTGATTGGTCAACAGTCATAACTCATAACATTGATTTGTTCCAGTGATTTCTCAGAATTTTTCCAATCTGTCCAGCTACATTTCACACATGTGACTTTCCTGAGAGTCAGCAGTGTTTTTTTTTTAAATGAAATTTTGAAATGATCCACGTCACGGTAACATATGACACTTCACAGCTTTGTTCAGCATCCATTTCTGACTGCTGGGAAATGAGAGATTCAGGTGTCGTACTGTTTGTTTTCATTTCCGGCTTCAAAATGAGCACAGGCCCATAAATGACTGTGATCTTGGTTACAGGATCAGTCACTCCCACTCATGCCAGTGCATCAAAACATCAGACTAAAAGCAAGAATCCGACACGAGGCAACGTTCTCCAGAGCGGAGCACGTGAAGTTAGTGTGTTTTCATCAGGGATGGTCGCAGGTTTTGAAGGTCTGCGTTGTTTCTGTTGTTGAAAACGAAAATGACACCGGCACAACTGAGAGCGAGCGCTATGGTTGTGGCTCTTTGATCATCAGCGATGACGGGTGTTTTCTATGACTCTTTGAAGAGAAAGGTTGAGCAGGGGAAGAGAGTGATAAAGTGTGAAATAAAAAAGTAATACCCTGGCACAAGAAAGCAATGTCACTGTGCAAACATGAGAAATATTTTCTGACGTGGAAAGAAAGAATGGACCTGCTGGCCATGCCTCTCCTCACCCTCACTTTCACCTCCTCTACCTCTCCGGGTGCGAGCAACATTACGGATGCGTGCAGCACGACCAGGGTTCTTTGATACTCGACAGAACTGTATTTTACATTCAGCCCAGACCGCAAAGTGTTCACAGATACCAAACACATCTCTCTGCATTACAGCAGCGTGGATCTGCGCTGATGTGCCAAAGTGATGTAAGAGTGCAGCTATAAATATATGAGAAGTTGGATTTACAACTATAATACAAATATTAAATATGACACAGTGAAGCATTGCAGTGCATGCGGGTGGTGAGTGATAAAACATGAAATCTGAACCTGTGTTGGAGGATTTAGGAGCAGAAACCACAAATAACATCAGTCCACCGTGTTTCATCACCACCTTTCACAAGAGCTCAAGTAAAGTGGCGCTGGACAGGACCGGGAATAAGAGGAGAGGGATTCCAGCTGTTGCAATACGCAACAGCAACACCTGAGGCCACTAAAGGCACTGTTCTGATCACATAAAAATAGAAAGTGTGAGTATAGATCATTCTCCCACATGCATTTTGCTCGGGAAAGTCATGAAAGCACTGAATCTAAATAAGGTCTTTACGCCAACAGACCTTTGAGGGGTCATTAAAAAATGTTCAGCTTGCAAGCAAAGTCTGACTCCTCTGAACCAGCACTTTCCCAATCAATACTGAAAAACGAGAAATCCATTCATCATCTACAACCACCTGCCAAACGTCCTCTCACCCGTTAAAAAGAGCGTCAAAGATGTTTCCCTATTTTGCCTTTAAATCTTGCCTGAATGATGATGCCTCTTTTCTCTGTTAGCAGCATAACAAACAGCGGTATTCATCAATAAGGGGAGACGGGGCAATTTCCATGCAATATTTTCAGACGCTTGCCAACAGGTTGGCAGCAAATGGGCTGGCACCTGCAGGGAGAGTCTTTAAAAATAAACGTGAATTAAAGTGGAGCCAAAGCTGTGATTCATGCACTGCTGCTGTTGTATAAACGGTTCTAAAAACACTCTCGAAACTAGAGTGAAGTGTAGCTCTCTGTCTCCATGTGTCAGAACGCACCCACAGAGGATCAGTGATATGACTTCAGTATACGGGAATCTTAAGAATTGTTCTTCAGAAGTCATTTTCAAATCCATTAGACAGAATTGATTCATGGTTGAAATCAAGCTTTCCACGTTTTATAGCATCTCTCTCTCTCTATGTTATATATATATAAGCTTTGATGAATGTTAAATCGGCGACTGCGCGCATCAACAAATCCACTTCGACTTTTTAAGACGGGGGAAAATAGACAACATCGGGCTGATGTGGGAGAGGACAAGGTGAACATCGACTCAGAATTGATTCAATCCCATCGACGTAACAATCGGGTGAATGTCGTCAAGGCTGACAAACACAGGAACAGACAGGTGGTAAATGAAGTGTGTTTATGTCGCACTCGTCTACTCTGTCGACAACTCAAAGCAGTTCACAATGCACGACTCATTTCCTCAAACACACACGGAGCCGTAACTGCTCAAGGACACCGCCATCGTCTCTGGAGGAGACGGGGATTGAACCAGGATGGCTTTTATGATGACACGCCCCCTACAGGTGTCACATCTGTTCTTGGAAAGCTGTTACGCTCGCTGTTGTTGGAGGGTTTTCACGAAGACAACCACGTCAGTCGAGCTCACGAGAACATCATCATCACCTCATTATCTTGTTAGAAGAGAATAATCTCCACATTACCAATGTGGCTATGATCTGATTTGATCAAATATTGCTGTTCAGCTCCACTTCTGTCTTTGCCAGCATGGTCTCCAATGCTTAATTCCGGAGCGGCCCCTCACATCTCTTTGAT
This sequence comes from Chascanopsetta lugubris, assembly GCA_016785325.1. Lineage (NCBI taxonomy): Eukaryota > Metazoa > Chordata > Actinopteri > Pleuronectiformes > Bothidae > Chascanopsetta > Chascanopsetta lugubris. The sequence goes on from JAFBJT010109487.1 coordinate 22,818, forward strand.
CCATTACCATGGTGCAGCCGTGACACTCACAGCCGCATGCTCGGTCTGAACGAGCCGCCTTATCAGACCCCTCGCCATCTTTTTATGGCCGCGGCACTGGGAGGGCTGGTGGGATAAGCTTATTGGAAATCAAGTCTCCTCCTACAGTTGCTGGGACAATGGAGGGAGGCCTGTGGATCGTTCAGAGCAGCTTAAGAAGCACTCGGAGCTCTGTGGGTGCGTGTGTGCATCAATATCCCACTCCTCAAGAAAGAAAAAGGGAATGATAGGAAAAAGGGGGAGGGGAGAGAGATGGAGGGAGCTGGGGTAAGGTGGGGGGAGATATAATGAGAAACAGGAAAGAGCTGCTGAGGGAGAGAGAGAGAGAGAGAGAGGATGAAGGAGGAATAAACAGGGAGGGAGATGGGAGGATTGATCTGGAGAAATGGGAGTTCAATACAGACCGACGAGGGAGGGAGATTCAATGGAATTTGGAGCAGAGAGATAGAGAAAGGGAGTGAATTTGGAGATGAAAGGGATTGAAAGGAAGAGGACGTGGGGGCAGTGGGAAAGGAAGAAAATAAAGGATGGAGTGGAAGAGAGGAGGGGAGAATTCCCCTGGGAAGCGAGCCAGTTCACTTGAACAATGGGAGTGCATAGCAGCACTGATGAGGGTGGCGAGGGGGGAGATGACAATATGCTTACCGCTGCTTTTTATCTGGACTCGAGCTCTGCCAGGAGAGAAGGCACTCCACACTCAGCAAGGCACTTTCTCTCCAACCAGCACCGCGGGCAATTAACCCAACCACCTGCTGCTCGCCAACAAATTGCCTCTCGTCGCTGCCAATCAGAGGAAGAAAGGCGGCCGAGTCAAAACACAGAGTCGCTGCTCAAAATACAAAAGACAATGACTGCAGTGGTTCGTACGAGGAGCGAGGAGTTAAGCGCGTACGTGTCGCTCCATCGATCGCTTTATTACGCCGGCTAAGAAATTGTACCATACCTCAAAGGATCCAGCGAAAGTGAATTCATCCATCTTGAAGGCGGGATCTGGACCAAGCCATCGGCTGTGATCGATGGGGGCAGATATGGTGCTGCAGGGGATCAGAAACATTTGAGATTGTAGGACAATTGTGAGAGATTGGTTACCATGGAGTCGGACAGCGATACATTCGAAGGCTGCGCTCGCTCGTTGCTCTTTGAATTAAAAAAACCCGCAGAGGAACAATAACACACCTCATGGCGTCACATAACTGGTTTCAATCAGAAATGGGAGGGATCTCAAACAGAGCCTGACTAAAAATAGATTTACGGGGCTGATGCCAAAATTGATATTGAGGAGCGTAAGGTACAGTGTGTCGGATTCAGTCAAATCATCCTCACCAGGTCCTTTTCTTTACAACAGTTTGTTCTTTCAAAGCTACTGTAAAAAGGGAAGGGTGGGGTCTTCATTACTACTTTATTATACCAACTCCAACACACTTTAACTGTAATGCACTAAAGAAAATCCGAAGTGGATTCTGTTTAAAATTAAAAAAAAGGATATAGTGACTCTAGTTAATGGTACAATTCATGAATGAAATACCCATTGCACTTGCCAAAGTGTTCATTGATCTTGTAGCACTGGATCACCACATATGTATGAACTTAGGTCGGTATTTGAGCTCTCACAGGCAGGGAACACACACACACACACACACACACACACACACACACACACACACACACACACACACACACACACTGAAGGTCTATCCGTGATATTTCCAGCATGAGAGAATTCATCTGTTTGTTCCTTTAGGTGCTTTCTGTGTGAACGGGTCAGTGCAGCATCCCAGTGTTGACAGTGTCTCTAAAGAGCTTTGAAAGCCTGCTCCTTCATGCTCTCTGTGATGGCCTTCCTCCCTCCCCACTGTCGGCTCAGTGATTAAATATAACCCCATCTCCGTCTGCGCTGCACCCGCCATCGCACCTCCCTCACCTCGCCGCCTCAAACTCTGCCACTCCAATTTCCTCTCCCCATCTCCCGCCTTTGCCACGTCTTGCTCGGAATCTCTTATTCAGCCCTAAACAAGGCGAGCGGCTGGCCGTGAAGAGAGACTGCTCATTCTCTGTACCGGCACCGTGTCAGAGGTTAAGCCTCCTGGTCTCCTCATCGCTGAAATGCAATCTCTATCATCGTGTGTGTGGCTCTCTGTAACCCAGGCAATGTGGCTTCACGGGCCACAATGTACATCCCCAGCCATGTGCCCGGCATTCCAACAAGATGTCTAATTTATATCATTTACCAAATCACACAATATGACCACGAAGAGCCTAAAAATATGTGCATCTACTGTCAGTGTCTCCTGCTGCATCTCCATCTGCTCACTCTGCTTTGTGGCTCAGACTTCAGAGCATCTCTAATCAAAGCCGCCGTCAGATCACACAGATCTTTTCTCATGGTCTGATAGCACTATTAGACACCGGCATCCAGACGTGTCACTCCATCTTAAATTAGAATATGATTAAAGCCACATTTAAATGATATGTGCAGCCTCTGCTGGGGGGTCCGAGGCAAACATGTTGACAGGGGGAAAATGTTCAAAGACACGCAAAAGCATAGCACATGCCGGGATGTGTGAAATCACATTTAGGATGCAGTAGCTTGTTAATGAAAAGTAAAGCAGCTGTATTCACATTTGGGTAAAACATAAAGACAGCACATACTGATTTATCAAATATAATTTAACATAGTTACATAATTCCGATTGAAATGTAAAAATGTCACCACGTCAATAGAGGGAAATATTTCTCGATCTTTTCTGCACACGTCTCTTCCACCTGCTCATCTTCAAGGTGATCCGATCGTTAGGCTTTGAAAGTTTCATCAAAAACATCAAACCTTTTCTTGTGTCCACTTGTGTTCATCCTGCTCCTCCTCGACCTTCATCATCATCATCGTCGTCGTCGTCTTCGTCACGACTGGAGAAGAAAAGCATCAGGGCTTGTCTTTAGAAAAGAGATGAGTCCTGAGGTTGAGGAGGTTACTCGTACTCATGGAGCTGGTTATGACAATATGAAGACTTGTTGAGAACCTATTACTGGACCAATCTTGCGCCATTAGATGGCCCATCACCGCGGCTGTTAATTTTAGGTAATGACTCATTATCTGAACTTCACACTGCGCCGGCTGTCTAACTACCCTGCTGTATTATTAATGCATATTCTGCAAATGTGCTCAGTGACCTCTGATAGCAGGGGAAAAGCTGCAGGCACTGCCCCCCCCCAGGCCAATGCTAATCTTTACATCTATATCCTGTTACAGTATAAACCCATAAACACGTCACCGACAGGTTTTCCATCAACAGACGACGTAGCCGTTGACTTCTTGCGAAAATGTCGTTCCGCGGTGTCGCATTGCCTTGCCACGGCACACAGGAAGTGTCAGAATCGCTCGCCCCTTTCTCTCTCTCTGCCTCTATCTCTATTGTGCAGTTCGCTGAGGCGTCTCTGACAGACTCCATCCAGCCCTACGGCCACACATGAGTGGACAGCAGAAGAAAAGGGGGAGCTTTTAATCCAATATTACCAGCACGGTGACATTGCAGTGGAAAATTACTGTTTTTTTTTGCATGAGGGAGATCAAAGCCACTGGCTTATTCTGCCTTTGGTGTTTGGGATTAAAGTTACCCTCTTTCCATGGACTCCTGATTTCTGAGCAACATCAAAGCAAATGGCACAAGCATCTGATTCATCAGAGAGAACATTTGTCAACACACTCACTTAACCAGGCAACGGTTACAAAAAACAGGAAATGGGAGAAGAGGGGCGAGAGAGAGAGAGAGAAATGTGGAAATGGTCAAGCAAGCGATAAGATATGAATACAAACTTTCAGGAAGTTGGCACGAGCTGCCGTTCAGGCGGCTCCTCCAAAGGCTTAGCAAAGATCCAGTTGGCAGCAGGCTGTCTCTGCAGAGCACAGATGGATTAGAAACCGACAGTCCAGACCATGCTAGCAGACGTCAGAATGACAGATGTGTCGCTAAGGCCCAACACATGCTTTATGGAGGTCTTGGATTAGCCAGAACTCTGCGGCATAGTGGGAGTTTTGTGTGCGCTTCAGAAGCTGCCATGTGAATCACGATGCCATCTCACACTTTAGTTCAGTGAGGCTGAATGCGGAGAAGTGTGCAAAGACGGGCGGCTTTAACGGCCTCCTCTCCACCTCCCCTATAAATGAATTCCTCATTTATCCACCTCAGACTCTGCAGGGTTATCGGTTGCGTGCATTCACACATATATTTACAGGCAATTTAATGTCATAGTGACATCAACTTTACCGCCTCCCATAAAAAAAAGTAATGCGCCCTGGGAAGAGGGGAAAGTGGGAGTGCTGTGCCGAGCTCTTAAAAGGGAAAAGTCATTCAATTGCAATGTTGTGCGTGAGAGGTGAAATGAGTTTTTCTATCCTGTCACATGAAGCTGCTTCAACTGCTCGTTTGCCAAAAGGCGACTGGTGAAAAAATAATGAGTTTAAATGCTTTCATCATTGGGACTACAGCAAAAAAAAAAAAGATGATTTAAAGCCACTAAGGGCCTGAAATGTTACCAACTATGAAAAGGATAAACAGCACGGGGAGGAAAATGAAACAAGACAAACAATGAATAAATAAGTGATTAAGTAAATAGCCTGGACACAGAATAATGTCTGTGTAATTCCAGAGGCAGGGGGACACTAGCCAACATGATCAAAAGCAGCACATGTGGTACTGCCAAGTGTGACCCGTTGGATTTAGCATCACTCATTAGTGGCGTCCGCTCTCATTAACCAACATCTGTATCTTAATTAAGCAACACAAGACAGGAATAGATGCAGGTGGCTGCGCAGGACGGCCACTTAAGCATCCAGGCAGCATTACATCTCACCTGTGTTACCGCTGCAGCGTGTGTGTGTGTGCGTGTGTGTGTGTGTGTGTGCGTGCGTGTGTGCGCGTGTGTGGGGCAATAAGCAACCTCTGTATGGATTACTAATAAGCTTTGGATGATGCAGACGCTCAGTGTGTGAGCGCATTTAAGAGAAGGTGACTCAAAATCTTTTAATTTTTAAATCCTTAACTAAAATACACGCCCTGATCCTACAACTTCTTCCAAACATCTGATGCACGTGTACATCTAATTATTCCATCATTTACATGAATTAAGGAGAGGAGACATTTCTTTAGTAGCCTCATGCAGCTTCAGTTGTTGATTTTTGTCTTTACAGAGAATTTGACAAATCTCTCCAAACCTGCTCAAACAGCAATTTTCTACAATCTAGTGTCATTATCTGTTTAAATGAGGTTTAACCAATTATCGACAACATTACGAAGAAACTCTTTTTTTAATTGTTCATTTTCATCTCTTAAGAAAACGTCTGAAGGTCTTCTTGATGCGATTCATGATTTTTACATTATTATCCATTATGTATTTGTAATTACCATTATCAATCAATTAGGGGAGCAGCTGGAGATAGGGGGGGGGGCGGGGGCGAGG
>JAFBJT010109488.1:0-30736 GCA_016785325.1 Chascanopsetta lugubris
TTGACCTTTAGGTGAATCTCGTCACGGAGAATACCTTCAGTCACAACCGCTGCCGTGACTGCGGCCGCTCGGTGAAGAGTCACGGGGCCAAAGTATTTGAATAGGCACAATGAAGATTGAGCTTGTTTGAAGAGCTGCCCTCTGTATTGTGCACGCTCTCCTCGACATGTCGGGGTTAATATGCAAAGCAAGAACCACACTGGGAGACGAGGATGGAGGGTGGGGGGACGGGGGGGGGATGGAGGGGGGACAAAACAAAAGAAAAAAAAGTAGCAGCCATCACAGGTACCTGCACAACAGACCAATTAGCACCACGGATGGTGATTATTGGAGCAAGTGATACAAATTCATCTCGGTGTGAGGGGCTGTGAAGACAATGAGATGGGCCCTGGTTATTGTGGGTGTGGTTGCCATGTACGTGCATACGTGTCTGTGAACACAGAGCCGAGCTCCGACCGCGCTTCACTGAACAAGGGAGAGAGAGAGAGAGAGAGCGAGAGAGAGAGAGAGAGAGAGAGAGAGAAAGAGAGACAGCTTCTCACCCATCTGTTTATTACAAACATACTATTCTGGGCGAGCACTTCCAGGCACTAACAGACGGCCCGATGAATGTAAACACACAGACGTGCAGGCGCACGCGCGCAAATAGACACAGGTTGGTGTCTTTTCTTTTTTCATCCTGTCACAATCCTAGTTTGTCCTGTGTTGTCTGCGCACGCCGCATTAAAATGAGGCGTGCTAACACCCACGTGCTTGGGAACAGGTGTTGCAACGCTGACGCTAACGGCCTCATCGACAATAGACAGCGCTCCGACGCCTCGGTGGAGATGTCAGGTGAACGCGGCAGAGGGCGAAAGCAAAGGGTAAACGAGGGGGAGGCTCGGCCACGGGAGATGATGAGGCAGAAAAACGGCGGCGCCTCGGAGATGCGATAGTTGCCAATACTGGCGCCAAAATCGAGGCGGGCCGCCCCGTAACCGGCTGGCAGTGAATGGCATATGGTCTGTTGCCAGGGGTAACCTGCCTGGGATCAAGACAACCCTCTCCACCTTGCTTGCCGAGGTGTCAGGGATGAAGATTGAGGGCGGAGGGGGGTGGGGGGGGGTGGGGGGGGGGGAGAGACAAAAGAGAGAGACAAAAGACAAGGGGGAGGGGGGGGATGAGGGTGTGGGGAAAAGGAGAAAAAAAGGCTATGAGGTGAGAAGGGGAGAGCTGCAGAAAAAATGATTAAGCGAGAATAGAGTGCATTAGGTGTCTCACTCCAGATCGCACTCTGTCAGTCTCTCCCTCTTTGTTCCATTTCTCTGAATTAGATTTTTCAAAGTTTCAAATCCGCAGAGTTGCCATGATAATATCAATCTGGGGGTCAGCCGCTCACACTGAGCGGCGCACAGTCCGCTCGCCGCAGTTTGAATCCGCACCATTTGCAGGGTAATTGCTTGCACTTGCTGAGGAGATTGCGCTCTGGTAGGACGACGGCCTCCACTCGCCGTAAACATCGCAGCGGTGGATAAATGTGAGCGGCGCTGGTGAAATTTGCATGGAGAAGTACTCGAACATCAAACACCGAAAACAGATCATGATGACCTCATAGCCATGACTCATCTTTTAGCGAGGGGTGGACAGGGCACATTTATTCAATTACCACGCTACATGCATGTCATGTATGATTACGCATCTTTTTACTGTCAACATTTTTTATTATTTTCATATTCTGATCATAGATATATGGTGTATTTAAAATTTGGTGAGCTGGCATTATCTGAAACAGTATTTTTGGTGATAAAGTGATACATGCAACCCCCTCCTATCTGCCCTCTCATCAAAGTCCCGCCCCCAAAACACATGCACTGGGTTATAGCTCCATCTTAAAGTTTCTGTGACGCACACTCTGTCATGCGCAGTGACGGCAACGTGCTCAGGTTGGTAGTCTGACACACATGCGTGTTGGTTGATGACTGTATTAAAGTCCTGTGAGAGCCAACAGACACCAGATGGTTTTTAATTGTTTTTGGAGACTAATTGATGCTATGGGATGTGGAGAATATGAACTTGTCGACTCTCATCTTGATTTTTCTTCATTTCACTGAGGTGCTGAATTCACCTGATTGTGTGTGCAGGGCAGTTCATATATCTGATGCACTAGCACTTTGTCATTAAAGGTGCACAATGTACCATTTGTAAACAAAGCCTTCCAATGATCTTTTACGAGCCCTTACATGTGTGTGGTGTTTATGTGAAGAGATGCTGCTCCCTGTCTGTATATCCTCATTTTCTTATTGCTTTGCTGTTTCCGGGCAACATTCAAGTGCAGGTGGTTAGCCTCATTCGCTTTCTAGAGAATCAGCAGTTCCACAACAAATGAAACTTTCCTATACCAGTGTAGCCAGCAGTTTACATTGTGCACACATCAACCCCTGGTGTCTTTGGGGAGGGGAGACGGTGGCGACTTTGACTTGTGTGTTGACAAGCACCCAACAACACACCCTGTGCTCTTGGAGCTGCGGATACACATACTTCTTCCAGCAGCCCCTTCTTTGGGAATCACACAGTTCTACCTGTAGAACTTCGCCACAGTGTGAGAACTCTCCTGCAGTGATGGCATGGGAGCCACACTGGGCAGCAGATGCCATCTCTGTGTGCCTGGCTGTCATGTCAGCTTGATACCGGTCAGCAGTCCAAGTCTCACTTTGCATTCATTCATTTCCAATTCATGACCACATCCGGTGCATTAGAGCTGCGTTAAACCAAGCGGAACCAAACCAGACTCCAGAATGCAGAATGAGACTACGACTGATTAAAGATGCCTTTTGAAGCCTTTGTTTAACCACTTGATACGAGTTTGGACCAGTTCATGGGGGGATATTGTATCTAAGTTGTCAGCAGGTGGTGAAAACTTCCATGCAGCGATGGGATGAGATTATTGGTTGGAAAATAAAACCGAAAAATTGCGTTGGTTTCTTTTCGATGAGTCAAGCCAGCGGCCCCCTCACTGTTGGGCAGCACGTGGGATCTCTGCATCCGTCCTCATGTGTCAAAACCACTTGGAGTGGCTTTCAAATGAGTTGTGTGACTGAGGAGATGTGTATGGAAGGCAAGCGGGAGAAAGACACAGACATGAAAAACCAAATTGAAGTTACAAATATTCAGGAAAGGGAAAATGAGACACAGAAAGGGAAGCAGTGAAATGGAGACATGAATAGCCAGCACCTAAAATGGCTGAATAAACAGGAGGAAATCTAGGCCGGTCTGTCTCTCCCACTTCAAGGAACATTGAGGCATGTGCCCTACTTCTTTAATGCTTTGGACACTTTCAGGGCAAGCTGCTGTCAAACGGAGGAACACGTCTCCTCTGAAAAATATCATGCTCGCGATTTGTTAATAGTATATTTGCATTCACGCCCACTTACATCCTCCCGTGAATGCTCGTCCTTCCTTGTCAATTATTCTTCATAATTATTTTTTTTTTTTTGCCATTTCCAAAAAGGCATAATTTTTTCGTGAAATTAATTGGGCCAAAAGTAATAAAGCACCCATCATTTTAAAGGCAATTTTCTTTCCCATAATATGAAACTGGTAAAAGATAAGTGCATATCAAAGGCTCAGCAGATAGCACTCATCACTGCTCTCCTCTTTCACAATTAACGGGGCTGCCTGCAGAGGAGCCATGAAATCTAGGTGATTGGAATGCACGAGGATGCCGATGTAATTCTGAAAAATGCCATTAACGCTAATCAGGGGCTCCGAATGATTGATTATAGCTGTGCCTTTTTGCATGTTGGGAGCTGTGCATGCATGCTGATGCGTGTCGTCTGTTGTACGCATGTCGCCATGTTGGATCAAAGAGGCCGATGCGGTTTCCTCAACTCAGATTATGGGACTCAAATTGCGCGGGTGTAGAAATGGTGATGGTTGATAATAAATGCAGCGGCAGCAAGTGCGTGTGTGTGTGTGTGCATGTGTGTGTGTGTGTGTAAATAAGAGTGATGTAATGCCAAAACCTGTACACGCTTAAATGTATTTCCCCCTTATAAACAGAATGAATGAGTCAGAGAGAGACAGACAGACATATATATGTCTGTTGGCACTTATATATCTATATCTCTCTCTGTACAGGTGTAACTGCATCAAGGATCACAGAGGGCATGGGCTTGGGCGAGCAGAGAGAAGAGACAAATATATTGTCTGGTTCACTTAGATGGTGGGAGGCTGCTCTTAAATGTCACAGCCACTCTCAAGGTCCGTGTCGCTCGTCTCAGCTCCGGAGCAGCACGACACAAGATTCTCAGAGACACAAAAGCTAATGCAACACAAGCTCACTTAATGGCATTCAGCACCTTGACTCTTCAAGGTGCTCAGAACTTCACACTGAAGTCTGGAGTGAAGCCTGGAAAAGGCTTCGCCATGTTCGAGCGAAGGTGAAGCTACAGCAAAAAGATCAGTATGTATACATTTGTACAAATCTGCTTCTTGGGCTCAACACTGTAAACGTGTGGTGCAGCAGCAGCAACAACAAAAACAAATCTGTGGCCCTACTTCTTCTTTAGCTCTGCAAGTATTTTGATGATTGATTCATTTGATTCATTTTTTTCAATGAATCAGATAAAAATAAGTGGCTACATTTGATCATTTCCAGGTGTTTGTTTGAAAAACATATATATGTATATATATATATATACACACACATATATATATATATATATATATATATATATATATGCAGCCTGGCAACCACTGTCAAGGTACATTATTCCCACGCACTGTGTTTGATGCCCCCACATAAAGAGGCTTGTGCTATGCTTTCATACACACAAGGCTAGTTGATTACAAATATAGTAGTCAACTTATCAATTAAAATCTATTACGGTAATAGATTAGGTTGATGGCACGAGTGAGGTGGATAAATGTTTGAATATCTATGACATATTAGAATATATATATATATATATATATATATAATATTCTATCACCTGAAAATTCATTTGAACTGGAGTTTTGAGAAAGTGAGAGCTCTGGTGGGAGATGGGAGAGCACAGAACAGTCTCTATGAGTTTCAAACCATCTGGTCCTTTGTATCCACAAGTGCCTTTGCTCCTCATGCACAATAAGGTTCCATAAGCACTGGGCTGCTACAAACGCAAACTCTCCATCCCTCCACACCTCCCTACACTCCCTCGCTCGTCTAATTGAATTTTGAGACTTTGGTGGCCAACACACTGGCTAATGCTCCTTTCCTCTACCGGCCACTTACCGTTCCTGTGATTGTACGTATCATTTGAGACTGAATAAAAGCCATAAACTCTACAGCCTCTCCCCATTTGGACGAGCTTTTCTGTTAAAACACAAAGTCCATTTCTCTTCTATGGCCTGCCCTCGAGCAGTCTTCGCAATTTACCTTGTTCTTAAAGACTAAGCTGCGAAAAAAGAGACAAAGCGCTACGCAGCTTACAAAAAAACAAAACAAAAAAAAACACACATAAATGCAGAGTCTTTCAAAAAGCAATTTTCCCTCTGCTAATGTTGGGTGAGCTTGCCACACTCCAAAGGAATTAGGGGAGATAGAAAGCCTGTTCATGCATGAGCTCCGGTGTATATATAATCTGCATCTCAACAGCCAGAAAACAAACTAAATCATATGGCTGGTCTCGGCTTCTCCCCAAAGCTAAACACTCTTAAACACGCCGAGAAGGCCGAGACAAAGAAAAACAGAATAAAAACAACACCACCTCCTGCTGCTTTCCTCCCAATCTGTGTTTGCCGCGGTGGAGCAAACATTATTCACTCCCAGTTACCACCTCCCCTGTCCCATCAGCGAAAAAAACGCCCACTTCCTTTCCTTCCTCCCTTTCTTTTTCTTCGTCCCCTCCCGAAATCGAGGTGGCGCGCCTCCCTCCCTGGGCCAGGTGCCGTGGAGTCTGTGGGGCTGAGTTGGGGCTCAGTGGGTGTCTGTCACTCTGGGCTGGCTGAGTTTATCTGTCATAGAAGGCGTCCTTACACCGTCGTCCCCGAAGGGAGATTAGACACAGTGCGCTGACTCTCTCTCTCCCGCTATCTGCTTTCCCCCCTCTCCCTCTCTCGCTCCATATCTCCAGCCCCTTGTCTGCTGCTCGCTCTCCCCATCAACACCCCCCCACCCCCCCCACCCCCGTCTCTCTAGCTGTCACTGTCTCTGTCCTCTATCTCATTCTCTCTACCTCCTTCCTCCCCTCGCCCTCCTGCTATTTGTCAGCGTGCGCTCCACTGAGCCAGGACTGTGAACAGGTTACAGTAGTGGAGAGGGGAGGTCCGCCAGGATCAGCCATGCGAGGCACAGATGGGGGCCTCCTCGTCCATTCAGCGAGACTGTCACCGCCACAGGTTACGGCATAAAAATGCGCATGATGTTTTTCAATCCCTCCGTTCTGCAGCGGCTGACGGCTAAGCCGGTGCGGCGGTGTCAGATAATGCTTTGTATCGTGTCAAAAGTACACGGCTCTCGCTGTCGGCAGACGTCTCCGTGATCCGCGTGACAAACATCTGGACCACGTTCGGAAACTTTACTCATTCACGAACCTGAAACTTGTCAACAGAAGCTCACACCGCAGGAAGCTAAGACAATAATTGCACAAATGGCAGAGGCCCACAGAATCCATACGCTGGCTACAGAGTCTGGGGGCACGCGAAGCTCAAACAAAGTGAAGCCAAAACAAGGTTTAATCTCCTCCCTGCCAGCACTGCAGAAGACATTTTTCATACGGAATTTTATAATTAGAGTGTTATCCAACTTGTGCCAACCCCCAAGTGGCAGCATTGGCACACAAGAGGAGAAGGCCCCCTGGAGGTTTTTCCGAGCAAAAGGCATATGTAATGAGTCACAAGGTCCCTCTTCGCTCCAAATGACATTAATTGCTGTCCAGGCAGAAGCCTGCTGGAAAACAGCCAGCCCGTGCGCAGGTTGGGGCAAATCAGTGGCAGGAACTCGGTCCCACATTTAGCTTGTTCTAAAGCACGTGCGCGGTCGCAGCGTGTGCCCCTACATGTCGCGCACATGCTTTTCGATCTGAGAGAGAAAAGAGGACGGATACTGTACTTTTTCAGCGAATCGGCCACGATCGTGAAAACAAACAAAGAAGTCACGGACAGCATGTCTCCGCTCTCTCGTCTTTGGCCCGACTGGAAGCATGTTCCAGCAAGATGTGAATGAATTAAAGATAATGTGGGAAGAATGAATTAACCATGTGCTCTGCAGACTTCAAACCGGTTCAATCAAAGGGGGTCTTGTGAAATTCATGGAGCGTGCTGGGGTCTCACCCATGTCTGTTGTCTTTACATGTCAGCTTTGTGCTGACTCATGCTGCCATGGTCTTAGATCATCCAGAGGGAAGGACGGCGAGGGGTTTATGGGGCAAGAATCAATTTTACACACAATCGCATCCCGTGCACTGGAGAGCACCATGAGCCCGGTCCTATTTTTTTTATTTATACTGAATGTGCATACACTGCATGGTGGGTTAATTAGCTCGGTAAAAAAAAAACAAAAAAAACTTTATACAATATGAGGTTGACATACTGATGGATCCTCTATGGCTCAATGATTTACAAATGTCCAAAAACCAAGAGCTCAAGGGAAGGTCCAACTGGAGAGCACGGAGCAAGCATGTGCTATGTTCTCTCACTAATGGATGCTCACTCAATGGTCGAACAAATGTTATTTGAGATCACGGAGTAAAACGACCATAGATCCAGTAAAACCATATGTATACGTGTATTCGACAAACTTTTCTTTTTCTTCATCTGCTGGAACTAAAAGTGCCCAAAAAAAGAATATTCCCTTAGAGGAAATCTGATTCCAAATCATTGTCTTTGTGATTACATAGACATTTCATTTTTTATGGTAGAAATTAAATATGAATAACTAATGTTGATACTATTTTAATTGACCATTGAATTAAATATAAAAATAAATCGATTGTTTCAGTTGTATTAGCACTTTATCAGTATCCTAGAATGAACTAAGCTCCGTTTGAGTTTCAAAGATAGTTCCCCTACATAATTAAAAGTGCTGGGTGGGGTGAGGTCAGGTGAGGTGGGCTGCACTTTTCTTCATATACGACACCATGACTAAATGGGGCTAAATCCTACACACTGTACCTTTACCTCCATTACAGATGCCTATTATCATTGACTTTCACAAATTGCTTGTGCACTGGTGTCCTACAGGTGAAATTTGCAGCACTCAGAAAACAATTAGAAGAATGCAGCAAATGTCAAGTATTGACGTACAAAGTATCGAAAAATATATAATAAACCACAGGATGAGGTTTTTTTTAAATTCTTCCCGATTCAACCCCGGATCCTTGACCTTATGAAGAAACTAAAAACCAGATCGAACACCACCACACAAATTCAAACACATCTGACCGGCACGTAATACATGTCACCAGAGCGAAGAGGGTCGTAACCTTATTGGTCGACTAAGGCGCCAAATCAGACTGGGACCTATTGGGGTCTGTGGCCTCTTTGGAGCAGGCAGTTGACCTGACAGGAAATGCGGTGCATCTCCGTGTGTATGTGTGTGTTGGTGCTGGGTCAAAAAAGAAGCGCTTTGCAGAGCTGGAGCTCACACTAAAAATAGCTAATATGTGATTTTTTCCCCTCCCCCCCCTCCCCCCTGTCCTCACTACAATAGAGAGAGACAGAGGAAATGGCAGAGGGCAGCGGAGGAGCAGAACAAGATATGTGGAGATGGAAGACTTGGCTGTCACGTCCTTGGCCGTCTGCCCCGCTGCCTGCCCAGAACGTTTGAGGATCAATAAAACTCCCAGATACTCCCTATAACCTTCAGTGATTCAGTGCTTATAATAATTCTCTATAAGAGCCATCCAGTAGGAAATATCTATTTTCCTTATAGATTGGTTTTCTGATGATCCCTGCTCTTCATAAAAAAGGGATATAGTCTTTTTTTGTCTCCTTGTCAATAGAGCTTTGTCAGGGTGAAAGTCAATAAAAGGCGGATTAAATAAATTCAAACCGCACATGGTGAAATGCACAGGTACTCACTTTCACATTGTCACTCCATCTGTGAAGGAGCATTGCGCTCAAATTTGATCCCCTCTCTTTTTTTATCAGCGAGAGAGAGAGAGAGAGAGAGAGAGAGACAAAGACAGAAAGATAACTTCTAACTGAGAGATAACTGCTCTTTTTATTTATTTATTTATCTTTAACCAGCAGGCACGTAATCCGCCATGAACACATTTGCAATGTGGACAAATGTGTGTGTGTGTGTGTGTGTGTGAGTGTGTGTGTGCGCGCGCGACAATGAGCCGATCTGCCACCACACCATCGCTGATATTGAAAGCAGCAGATTTCTTCCCCCCTCGCCTCCTTTCCGCTAGATTTATTTTCTAATGTTGACGTTTATCACTCCAGCGGGCCAACGATTCATCACCCCCCCCCCCCCCCCCCCCCCCCCCCCCCCCCCCACACACACACACACACACACTCCCTGTCGATAATTCGGAAGGGAGTTAATTTGCTAAAACGTGAATCTCGTTTTCGGTCCCTTTCTCCCTCCCGCTCTCCTCGTCCGGTCGTGTCTGACTCTCTCTCACCTGAGCTGCCCGAGGAGCAGAGGGTGGCGGTAGGATTTAGGAGTGTCTGTGGAGCCGAGACGGCACTGCGCCCTCCGTGTGAGATACACCTCAATCGATTCCAAATCCCTCTGATCTTTCATCAGATGCTCGTCACGAGCTGTCCCGCTCATCGCCCGGGCGCACCCCCTTCTGCAGCCAGGTAAATAGGGGAAATTATAAGACGATGCGGCTGCTGACAGAAGTGAGGAGCTTTGATCTCGAAGAGCCAGAGTTGGCCACGAATTCAAGGCAATATCATAAGGAGGTTACGCAGGTAGTGTCACTCTCAGCCGCTGGATTGAAAAGGCTACGATCAGGAACGCTTTCTGAAAGGTGCCAACACATTTCTGTTCTCCTCTCTTCTGCTGGTCATTCAGGTCATCTGGATAAGGGGCCGGTAAGGTGTAATATACAATGACAACAAAAAAGATGGAAAACTACCTCAAATGGGATCAACAACAACTGGGTCAAAATAAATGACTGTCCCAAAAAAGGCTGAAGCATCATTAAAAAGAGATGGAAGTGACCCAAAAAACACAGATAAATTGTACCAATATGAAAGACATAAAAAAGTATGAAATTACAAACTATTAACTAACCATACGATGGACAAAGTACTTCAATGAATTGTGATCAAATAATAATGATAATAATTGAAGCACCTTTAAAAGGGCATTACGCAGAAATATGGTTGTTACAGTGACACGTTTCTTAGCTCTCTTTGGCAATCAAACGGAGGTTGGGTACTCTTCTGCCAGTGCACTGACTAGTATTGTACTTTTAACATTAGAATGAAAAACTCCTGGTGTCATTTAAACAAAACAGCAAATCAACATACAAACTTCCATTATTCGTATCTTTGAAACAAAGAATCAGTGACATTGCCGGAAGGAAAGGTTTCCAGTGTTCACACAAAACAAAACCAAGAGGGAAGATGTCAACGTTTGACGTGAAATGGAAAACTGCATTTCCAGATCCAGAGATATGGCATGTGGTATAACAGCAGCTCTTCCATCCCGCGTCCCTCCCGTTTGATCAAGATAACTTTCTAATTGTTACTGAGTTTTACTCGGTTTATGTAATATCACGCACTATTTAACCGCTGTGATATTAACCTTCACATCTTTGCTGTCGTGAGGATAGACACTATGTCGTTTCGGGTGACGGCAGTGTCAGTTTAGAGGAAAACATGGCGACCGCATTCTGTCCGTACCTCTGTGATTCTAACCTCGACCCTGACCTTTATACTCGAGCTTATGGAGAGTCGAACTTCGCACTGCAGCTCCACTCAGCTGCTGTTGCCCACATCGACCCCTCAGTCTCAAAACAATACAACTGTGGCACTGTGTGTGTGTGTGGGGGGGGGGGCTGATGTTGATGTCAAAGTGAGACAGAAAGGCAACACATCATTTGGAATTCACAGCCAATGTACTTGTGTGCTGAGACCTATCTGAGCCAAGTTCGTCTCTGATCCTGCTCTGAATTCGAAAACAGCCACATCTCTCCATCTCCCTCCTCACCTCCGTTCCTCCCACTATTCTTCACTACCACCCGCCTCCCCCCCCTTTTTTTTTTCTCTCCCCCATTCAGCTGCGCTGTCTTTATTCTACTTTTGGATGTACACAATGCTCCACACACTTGTCTCTTTCATCTTCTCCTTCCGTCTCCTCATCACAGTGAAAATGGGATCCGCGTCCTATCACAAAGCTGTGAAAACATGAGCGTCCCCCATGGGAGCGGCTGTCAGAGAGCAAAGTAGGCAGCGGGAGACTCGCCGCTGGTTGTTCCTCATTGAATTTTTCATCCTAATCCATGAAACATGCATCGCTGAGGCCAGGGCTAAGGCCAGGGACCACATGGGTCCACTGTGATATTGCTATATACCCTGTTTGTCCAGCTCGGGTGTTTATGACCCGCTTTCCACAGATATTGCGGCGGGAGTGACGGCGTGCGCGCATATGTGCGTGCGAGTGGACCACAACAACATCCTCCCCTACCAGTCTGTGGCTGACATGGCTGACTGACAGTCAGGTGTCCCGGAGGAGCCGCGGTACCGTGTCTGCTGGAGGAATCAGTGCCAATGTACCATGGCGAGAATGTGTTGTGTGTGTTTGTACGTGTCCATTGTGGGAGAAGACGTCAGCGCTGGTGTGTGGGTGTGGGTGAGAGATGCACGGTGGGGGGGAGCAAAGGGGGCCCGTGTTACATATGTTTGTGTGTATCCATGCGTGTGCTGTTTTGAGAAAATACAAGGCGCAAAAAGGCTTTTGGTGTAATGTGCAGCTAAACGTGTCCGCGCATCCTTTCCCTGCGTTTTCAGTCAAAGCGAAGGTGCTCGCTGGAGTTTTTAATTATTAACAACCGCAGGCGCCAAACTCAGCCCCCCTGCCTTCATCATTCTGCCGCCTCTCACGCGAGCCGGTGACATGACACAAAAGAGGCGCGTTATAATGTGCGCTCCCATATGTACTCCCATACGCCTCTTTGTTTGTGTAGCATTCAACAACCTCGGGTTATACAATAAGAGCTCGTGAATTTTTGAGAGGACAGACAATTTCATGAAAATGAGAAATACGTACAATCACACCGCAGTGTCAAAATGAGTAACGATTAATACGGACACGCAGGAAAACTTTTTTATATTCATATTCAACAGCACTCTCCGGAGAGAGGCTCCACAACTGCTCAGTTACTGTAGGTATGTTCTCGTTGTTTAAAGGTGCAGTGTGTGCGCTAAACACCTGAATATGTGACGTTACTTTTTACATCCCAAAATGAGGCCTTTGAGGGCAGCCATGTTTTCACAGTAGCCCAGAGCGGACTTGCTAACCCTCTTATTGGCAACTGAGGGCTACCATGGGTTCTCCCGCATGCTTGAAAGGGAAGGGTGAGGTGCTGGATACAAAATGCAACTTCACCAATAGAAGTCAACAATAGTCCGACTGCAGCTGACTGATGTAGACCTGTGTTGGAGACAGTAGTGCCGACTCATACATGCACTTTCGTTATCCAACTGTACTTTAAATAGTACTTGTTGATGTGTCTCCTTTTGTCCATTAAGTGAAGATCTTAAGGGGATTTCACTGAGTATTAACAAATGAATTTATCATACCAAGTTTTTGACCAAAATCACGTTGAGGTCACAATGAACTTGACCCCAAAGTCAAATGAATCACTGCATCCTGGAGGCAGAGGGAGAGTTTGCGCAAAATTTTAAGCAATAACCTCAAGTTATTTCGGAGATACATGCACACGATATATGG
Source organism: Chascanopsetta lugubris (assembly GCA_016785325.1). Classification (NCBI taxonomy): domain Eukaryota; kingdom Metazoa; phylum Chordata; class Actinopteri; order Pleuronectiformes; family Bothidae; genus Chascanopsetta; species Chascanopsetta lugubris. The sequence continues at coordinate 12,875 of JAFBJT010109488.1, forward strand.
ACGAGGGCCTGAACCTGCAGCGCCACTGGCTTCCAAATAAAGTATGAACACACACTGGACTTTTTCCTCCCATTGGCAGCATCTGCGATTTCAGCGTGAATCCCAAATTCCCACCTCCTCACGATCATGTGCACGAACAGTGAAGTTGTTGTTCGCTCTCTCATTTACACCTGTGCCGTTCTCGCCCAAATGTGTCAAAAGTCCTCTATGGCAAAGGCTTCTGGCTGCGAGCTGCGGATTTTTTCACATTCAGTGGGAACAGACTAAATCCTGGTCCTGGCTGCCACCCTGACATGAGGTAATGGAGTCTTTATTTAGAGAGAGAGAATGTTGGATTCACGATTCCTGATTAGAGCGTTGCTTGGCTCGGTGGACGTGAATGAAGCTGCCAAGTATTGTCTGCCGCGTGAACTGTAAATAATCCAACTGTGGAGGCGACAGGATACATAGAAAATGCACATGTTGTTGCTGGTGGGATGGAAGCAGTGCGTCAAACGGCATATTTGTTTTATCTGTAGCCCTGCGACTCCAAACACACAAGCTCGGCTGTGCCAACACCATCACCGGCCAGGTGATTCCGAATGAAAGCGACACCCGTGAACTTAAACCCGATCTGCCACGTCACACCTGTGTGATTCCGAAACCAGTCACGGACCAGACACGACCTCAACATCCTAATGATCACGATGTTCGAATGTAGCCACTGTAGCATGTAAAGCTTTACCTTCCACACTTGTGCGCACTCGCCATCTGGAGCCAGGTCAGCTCGGCCTGCTGTGAAAATCACCGCTGGGCGAGTTGAGTTATTATATATGGAGCTCAAATAAGAGGGAACCTGCTTGCTGCTGTGAGAACTTTTCAGTCATGGGGTGCAAAAACAAAGTCCGTTGTGTCACCTGGAAGCGTAAAGAACGATAAAGCTGTGGGAGATCAAAATGGCTCGGCTGCTCAGCGCCACAGAAATACTTATTTATCAACAAAGTTACGGTAATGCTGACGCCATGTACTGCATGCAACTAGTCGCGCAAACAGCTGCGGGCATATATTCCCAGCTTTTTATTTCCGTAGGGGGAATCAAATCCTGGAGGTGGAGGAAATACAAAGTCAAATAAGACGCTGTAATGTTATCAGAGGCCGTGAGCCGCAACCGCGATAATATCTATCTTTCCCCGCTGAAGGGGGGTAACTCGATAGAGGCAATACTTTGCCGGCCATATACGCACTGGTGCACACAGGTACACATCAAGCATCCGATATTAGGTCTGTCAGCAGGAGAGGGAGCGGGAGAATAGGAGGGGAGATGCGAGCCAAGTCAGACATGAACACACTGACACAGAAACGGGTGGAGGGATGGTGAGAGGCAGGGAGGAGCGAGGCGGCGAGTGAATAATGCACCTCCACCGCATCGATACATTAAAATACATGGGCATTAGTGTATGTATGGGGGCAGCACATGAGAGGGGGGCGGAACAATGGATACAGCACCGTCTATGTAATGCAACATTTAACATCCTCAGTCAGCCAGTTCAGTCCGCATCCCTGGGTTGGTATTTTCAATTATCCAACAGCTGCACCTTTCCCTCCCCACGAATTAGCAAGAGACGGGGAGGGGGAGGGAGGACGTCGAGCGGTTGACGGGAGGTTCATGCGCTCGGCGGCCGTCAACGTATGTTTCGGTGGGGGAGCCAAGATTTGAGATATCCCCCGGGGTCGACGACGAGAGTGTGAAAACATGTTTGGAGCGCGTGCCGGGTGAGACGACGCGAGAGAGGAGACATCTGGAGCATCTGTCCATCCAGCCGGAAGACGTTTTATGAAGACAGTTAACGTTACAACCAGGAAGTGCGATTTTATCTCCGCATTAAACACGACGAGCGCGGGCCGTAAAAAGCTCGGCCGCTAAATGTAGCTTAGGAGTATGGATTGAAAGCTGTGAAACGGCTTTCGACGTAACTCCAAATTAAAATCAAACAATCCCTGTCACACCTGAAACGGTAAAAGTCACCAGGAGGCTTTATAGTTCAAACAAAGGCGGCTTGGATTTTGAAAGCTTTTCGAGTCGTATTCGTCCCTATTCCGACAATGGGCCTTCTCGCCGCCACAACCTTACGTGGCGTGCAGCAAGTTCTCCCGTTACAGAGAACGTGTCGAGTCTTTATCACGTCAGGCTCCTCGCTGTGATTTTTCCACCTTAATTGGAAACGGAACGAGCTGCCGGACACAAAGTCAACGGCGCCTTCGTGAGTCCCGGCCTCGCCCCGGCTCCCGCTCGTCACCCGCGACATCTCGGCGGAAGCGAGTTCCGCCTTGGGCCCGCGGGAGCGGCGCTGAACTGAGCTCAACCTCATTCGCTCTCACACACACTGCATTGTCGTGTTCAAACAATGCGGAGGGGAAAAGATGGGGTCCGCAGGCCGAGGCACGCGCTGCGTTCCGCTGGTGTGATTTGCTCAAACAGAGCTCGGGCGGCTGTGGCACGTCCTCATCCTCTCCTCTCGATTCAGACTCGCACCTCTCAGACAGTGGAGTGCGACCTGAGTGAGCGGCGAGCTGACTTCGTCCCTGGAGCACTTGTCCTTTATATTGATGCCAACATGTGCGCGCGAAGGCTTGTTTAGATGTATCCTGGTAAATTGCCTTGCTTTATAAAATATGGTGTTTTATATTTTTATGACGATTCAGAGCAAACAAATGTATAGAATCACCCATTCAGTAATTCAAGCTCATTCATTCTCTGGTATTTTACCTCACGAGAAGCATTGGATCAAACTGCAGGACCTCTCTCCTGGGCTGTACACGTCTACAGTGTACCCACATGCGCTAACTGGCCACTTTAATAGGAACCCTCTGCTGGCGCCAAGTTGCTTTTAGGACCACCAGACATTCAACAAGGGGCTGGAAATGTTCCTCAGACACTTTGGTCCATATAGACACCGTGCCATCAACCGTTTGCTGCAGATGCATGATGCAAATCTATAATGTGGATCTCACCTTTCACAACACCCCAACGTTTAAGACGCCATCTTGGGAGTTGATTTGAGCTTTGTGACAGTGTGGGTTGTCCTGGTGGAAAGCAGCTGCACACAAACTCTGGCACATGAAGGGATGAACATGGTCAGCAACAATACTTAGTCAGCAGTTTTCAAATCATACAAAGGCACAACCAACAACCCTCCTCACTACCATCTGCCTGCACCATTGATTCAAGTCAAGATGGACCCACGCTTTTATGTTGTGCGCACAGAATTCTGACTCTACCAGTTTACCGGCACTGGAAACGTTGTTCCTAATAAAGTGGCCCGTAAGTGTATATTTCTATCATTAATAAGACCCTCAGTAATAACGGATATCACTGCTCCATGTGTGTCTCTCCTCTTTACCTCTCGCTTCCCTCAGCTGCCAGACGCATCCTTGAATAAACACTTGAAACATTAACACTCTCCGTTTAGTGTCTTTTATCTTAATCTGTTTTGAGTGTAATTTTCCATCCATATGACATTTATGGACCCGTTTGCCGTCCTGGGGAACAAATCCCTCACTTGAAGGCTGTTTGGAAGTTCTCCCTCCCTCTAACTGACATGGGATGTTGCACCTTGTTCAGATTAATCCCTGTGAGGCAAGATGTGCTTTGTGAATGCAGGCTGGACAAATACAATTTGAATGATTGACTTGAGCGTACACAGTGGCTAATCCTGTGTATGTACATTATATCCCGAGTCCATGCCACCTCTCTTGTTTATTTTCAGATACCACTGATTAGAATTAATGACATCCCACACACAAGGTTGTGTCTCTGCAGAAAGAGATGACACAGCTGCTTCTATAATATCCCAACAACAGTTTGACAGTTTTGAAACTTCAGCTTTTAGCAAACATTGTTCACCCGCAGCTGATTTATCACAGTAATCAGTCTTTTAAAGAGGCGCTTTGCGTATTATAATTGTCCCGTCTTGTCTAGTTTTGGCAACAGCTGTAATTTAAATGAAAACAATCGACCTAAATGATGTAGTAAAGATTAGCTTCTGAAGTCTTTCCCCGTCCCTGTGCATGAGAGTGTGTATGTGTGTGCCTGTGTCTGCATGTGTGTTCATGTGTGTGCATGCGTGTTCATGTGTGTGCATGCGTGTGTGTTAAATCTTGAGTAATCTTCACCTGCAGTCAAATACAGTCCCTGGCAAGATACTGTGTGAGTCACCACCGGCACATCAAGCCCACGGCTTAGAGTCTTTCTGTCATGGATTTTAGCTAAGACACACACACGCATGCATGAACACATGTGTGCACACACACACACACACACATATGCATATACAAACACACACACGTGCAAGCAGAACTAATCGCTGCAGCACTGCCATGACCCCTCCCCGTTTGACTCATCTTTCACAAAACGTCACCTGTAATAGAAACGCCTTTGATATTTTTTCTTCCATGCAGCTTTAGCTCCATCTCTCAGTCTTTTACTTTGTCACCGTGAAACACGAGATGTCAGCTGACGTGCATCGCAGTCTGATTTTCAATCTGCATTCAAAAATCGAATGAAGGCGAAAATGAAACGACAGCGCGCGGCGAAACGTCGCGCTCACCTCCGCAAATTGCCTCAAATTGCCCCTTAGTTTTCAAACCAAGCATGCAGTTGTTCTTAGCAGTTAGAATGTAAACACCATGATCAGCATTTTAATTCATGATTGCCAAATAAGCCGTGAGCTAATCACACAGAGCTGCGAGATAATGGAGAATGCAAACGAGAGAGACTGAGCGGGGAGCTCAGCGATTAGGTCTCGCCTCTGTGTTTCTCCTCTGTGTTCTCCACAAATATCCGATATTATTTGTCCTATATTTGTTAAGACCTCATGCATTCTGCTGTTTATGGTATCAGAGAGCGCTGATTCTCAAGGAGTGACCTAATAATTGCAAAGGGCAGGGCATAATGGCCCGAGGCCCGACGAGACCTTTCATCGGACGTGTGTCCAGAATCGACATGTGTAACTCCTTTAACCTTTTCCTCCAGATTCATCACTGTAAGCAAAATACACACAGCTGAGACCAGACATGTGTCATTAGGAGTCATTATGTGATGACATTTCAGGGGAGGTCTGCAGTGTCTGGCTAATGCACACAAAGAAAACAAATGCATGCTACTGCATCAAAGCGATACAACAGGTCATGCATACATGTGGATCTCACACTCCATACGGATGGAAAGGGACAGATGTATCTGCATCTGGACCAGATCTGTGTTAGCGTTAGTGCTCATCGTCGCTCTGTGGTGAATAAAGACGCGAGAGCAGAAACAGTAAAAAAAAAGCTGGAGAGGAAGAGCTCAAGCTTGGGGTCGACGGAGGATGACATATTATCCAGATAACAATGTTTAAAATTGAGACTGGTTTATTCGCCTCAACTCCAAACCAAATCCACCTCTCGCACAGCTGAATATCTACCCAAGGTCTAATCAATTATTTATCTTTACCTGTGGCAAGGAAAGTCTGACTTTTTATTTATTTGCTCTCTCGTCGACAACAGTGGGATTGGGGAAGAAAAAAAGAAAAGAACAGGGAGCCTTGTCGTGCCATGACTCCTGCAGTCGTTTCCAGTTTAGGGCTATAATTACTGTTAATATTAAATGAAACTCACATTGTTTGTCCACCCTGGGCTGTCGATAAATCATTGGAAATATTAGCCGTGTTACCCATGCAGAAAAAAAAACAGAGGAAATAAATAAATAAATGGAACCACCGCCCCCACACTGTGCACCGAACATGCTGCTTCTCTGTATAAACTGGCCAAATCTCCAGTCGCTTTCGTCTATTAATAAATTCATTAGGGCCACGAGGCCGGAGAAATTAAGACGTTTGCCGCCCAAACGACTTATATCATCAGAGATCTCCTGCCCGGCTAACTCAGCTGTGATATGCAAAAAAAAAAGCAGAATTAAAAATGTATATCGTCCTTCCTCTCCTTTAGAGGCTCCTGCAGTTACTCGGTCGGTTGGAAACACTCGGGGCAGCTTTCCCATACGCCGCCCTCCATTCGATACTGGACGTCTTCATCAGGTCTCTCCGTCGATGCCTCTCCCTTTCTCACCTATACGCGCACACTCCCTTCATCTCGCCATAACGTAAAGGCAGCTCCAACACAGCTCGTTACTGGCGCTCATCTCTGCAGAGCAGATGGCTGCATTTCAGCACCACATGGCCCGTGCTCAGGAGATGAGGGGCGCTCTTTAAGAAGAAAAAGACTTTCAATCTGCTTTCGCAACTGTGGCTCCTCCTTCTCATCTTCATCTTTTTTTTTTCTCGGCACGCTGTCAGCAATAAGTAACCCTGCAACCCCCCCACCTCTGCAACCTCCTCTACGTGCCCCCCCACCCCCCCACAGTAAATCGGACACCCTGGCATTCACCTAGCTACCGCTGATGATAACGTAAATACTTAATGCTTCATGTAAACACGCCAAACGCAAGGTCGCCTGAGCGAAATTATTAAAAGACGGTGGCTCGGGATGACGCACCGTCGACTGGCAGAGAATTCCAAATCCTGGCAGCTCCTCCCACTCCCGGCCGCTTTCTATCATGTTTCTTCAACATGTGGGAACACGCTGCATATGTATGGAGAGCCACGTTCAATTATTCATGTTGGGAGTCGAACGTGCTGGAGAAGGAGGGTTTGTCAAGAAGAGGCCAGCCGGCAGGGACTAGGGAGGCTGGCAGGGGGGTTTATCTGATCAGATCCAAACCATTTGTATTATTCAGTTGGAGAATGATGGGCTGGCTTGCAATAAGCAAAATCCAAAAGAACGAGTTTATATTGCATTTGTTTGTTTGTGGTCATCATCTTGGCCGAGCCGGAAATGTATGATTATGCACAGACAGCGACAAACAAGCTTTGATTAATAGATGGCGCGAGCTACGGTTCACGAGAAGATTGAACCAGATGTTTAGCCTCGAATTAATTACGAGACCGACCTCATAATGCTGAGCGATATTAAGCCGTCGAATAATAATGAGGAGACGAGGTTACTTACGATGTGGAGCATGATGTAGTCGCCTAGACGTGGGGCGCTGTCGATGCGCACCAGGATCCCGTCTTTGATTGTGGTGCTGAAGCCCACCGCCAGTCGGTCGGTCCGCGTGCTGGGCCGCTCATTGTTGGGCCACGTGTACGTGATGAGACCCCCGCCTTTGCCGAAGATGTAGGTGGTGCCGGCTGCAGAGACACAGAAAACACATGTATGTGAAAAAACACAATTTTTGTGTTGAAATACACGAGCAGATAAAAAGAGATAAGGTTCAATTCAATTTTGCGATACACAAACACAGTCTAACTAGACACCAGAGAGCACGGCGTTGTCACAAGACACTTTCCTGACAAAACCGGATACAAGCTACCTTTATTAGGCGCAGGATCGGTTGTCCCTCCCAGCTACCTCGCCACTGCTCCACTGTAATTGTGTTGAGATCTATTTTAGGTTTATAATGGTATTCAGGCACTGCCACCTTTTGGGTAGAGAAGTCAGTGGCTCCCCTGACACCATCTATGACTTATCCAGCTCTTAAATATAGCCCCTTTCCTGGGAATAACAGCCGGTATGGCCAGAACCGGATAAGTCTCCCAATCCTCATGTATTATATATGAGACGTGCAACCAAAGAACAAAGGCTGGCACAAGAAAGGAGAGAGGACTGCGGGAAAAAAAACGGATAAAAAAAAAAAATAATCGAAGAACTTTCGTCAGGTCTAATTTGACAAATGCAGTGTAGGGGGGAAAAGGGTATCAGTACCGGTGGGGGAAGATTACAGAGAGAAAATTGTTAATATTTCTAAAAAAGTACTATGCATGTGATTTGTGTCAGATTAGAAACTGTGATTGGATCAGGATTGGCCTGGAGCCACAGAATATCTTGAATGTATTTGTGACGTGGGGCCGAGAGAGGAAAAGAGAGGTTGTTCGTGTTTGGTTGCAGGGTCAGATTCAGTTCTTAATATTCCCCGGGGTGCATCAGAATCCTTGAGCTGCTTAGTGGTCTCGTCCACATTTAGGCAACGATAATCAAGAGATCAAAGGCATTAGACCTACAGCAGATAGACTAGTGGGTGAATCAATATGGGAGACGAAACAGACTCCTGTGGCCTGAGGAGAGCGTGGAAGGAATCTGGCTGACAGTGGATTGCTAATGAAGTCTCCAACTTCTTGCGTCATTGCTTTAATTCACTTTTTTCTTCCTGCCTCCACCAGCACTCTGCATTCCCTTCTAGCACACTTTCCTTTTGCTTCCTCAACCGAGTCACCTGAACATCTGTTTGGCCTTGTGATAGGTGCCCAGCTGTCTCCACGTTTCCACTATGAAGTGGCCAACAATCTGCTCTGTGGTTCAGAATACCCCTGGGACCAGAGGACCATATGGAAGAGAGGAAGGAAGACTGTGGGAGAGACTCTATCGACCAACGCGTCTCCATTTGCCTTTGAGCGGCGCAGGCGGCATTTCGCACTCCTTAGGTGTCAGCATGGCAACTACGCCCAATGAAGGTCATGGGTGTGAGACGAAGACAATAATCACCATTTAAAGCCTCATATAAACACTTCACTTCTTTTAAACAATAGCGAAACGTCTTGTCTATCAAAGACGACATCCTTTCAGTGTTTATTGTTTTGAAAACACACTTTCACAAAAAAGAAATGCTTTTATCGCATTCAGTGACATCGCAACGACTAGAGAGGATGTTCGTATAGCATCATCACGTGCTTCAAATAGCTCATTTCGTCCGTGGCAGCGCTTCCGTCAGGAAACCCCGATGCCACGGCAGCAGAGCACAGCCTGCTGCCAGGTTGCACCGGGTCTGGCTCCGGCTGTCTCATTGACTCAAAAGAGTTTGGGCAGACTTGGGAGATCAGTTTCCGAACGAGCAACCTTCGCCTACTTCGTCTTCAACACACACACACACACACACACACACACACACACACAGGCACACACACGTACACACTTTTTTCCTCTTTCTGCAGGGGATGATGTTGATGAGCAGCAAAGACACAACCACCCTGGGGAGCCAATTATCACATTGAGGAGATTTGCTTAGTATTTCAAGAAGGCAATGTTCAATATGAAACATACACAGGAAGCCACATAAACACCCACCAGCATGTGCACGCACACACACACACACACACACACACAATGGAAGTGACAGAAGCACAAATGCACATTGTCACAGTCGACGGTAAAAAGTGTACAAACGCGTGTGCGTACACACACAAACAGTGAGCAGATGATGGCTTCTCACATACAATCACACAAGTGGGTGATTATCTGCACAAGTCGAGTGGAGAGAAGAGAGAGAACCCGAGATGGAGAGATGTAGCACATTTCCCTAACAACCTGCTGCGCCCAGACTGCACCGGCTCTATTTCCACTCCGGGAGGAAGTCCACCGCATACAAACTCATACATCGTCTGGCATCATCTCGGCCGCTCAGCTGAAGATTTCATCGGAATAACATTGCAGATCCTTCTCCAGGTGACTAGCAGAGTCCTTGTAAACAATCGAGTGTCAGCAATTTTGCAAAGACACGAATTACAAGAAAGCGAGGGGAGAGCGATCGCATATTTTAACATTCCTAGCATAATTCAGCATGTGCATTTCCAATGACTTCTTCTGATCCCTCGCAGGGTGTTTACCTCAGCCCAAAATTGTTAATAAACAATAATCTTCTCAAGGTTTTTTAACCACTATTAAAAATGAGCCAGACTGAAAACACAATGCTGATGGGGGGGGGGGGTTCTTCTTTAATAAAATGAAAAAATTGGACATGGACCTTGTGCTTTCAGTGATTCGCAGCAATGGGTAGTCTACATTAGCACAAATACATCACATTAGTACTTTGGCAAAAAACCTTTTAAAATGTGCATCTAATTAAAAGTGTAGCAGAAAGGGATGTCATTGTCTGCAAAGTAACTGGGTGCATTAATGGGACACCCCATTAAAAGGGATGTTTGTAGCCACGGTGATGGGCTCACGCTCCTTTTGTTTTACCTTGATTTGCTTGGTAACGGAGCAATAAGGACTTTGATCCAGCGAAAACACATTAAAGCACAAAGGTAAAAAGCAATGCAATTTGCTCTTTGCTTCTCTGGAAATGGCTGCGAACGTCCGCTTCAAAGTTGGCTCTGTTTTGAAACCGCTCCCGTGTCCCTTCCTTTCGTCTCTTGGAATTACTGAGGTTTTACCTGCCCGCCTTGGTCATTCTTGGAATTCTTAAAAAGTTGGTTGTTTATATTATTTTAGCTGCATTGTTTCTATCGTGTTTGAAGCCCATGAGCCAGTAAACGACAGGACTTATCAGCTCGATGTTCATGCGGCGTTCACAGCTAAAAGGACCTGGTGAAAAGCCAACTGCAGGGGAAATATCATCAAAGGCATCAAATCTACAAACAGATCACTGCACAAGATGTTCTTTTGGTGGATCAGAAGGGACTTTCATCTCCATCTTTGAATAATGCAATCTTGCCATGGCCAGTGGGTATTGGAGGGAGTCCATTTTAAATCTAATTGTAGCATATGGGTCCTTCATTGATTTCGGAGTAATGGGATGGGAGATTGGAAGGCCTTAGAAGAAAATAACGATCATCCCTGACTTGCCTTTTATTATCCTTTGATATTTGAAATAATGAAATCTAAATGAGCTTGACAATTCTTTGGTTTTTGACAAAAAAGCACTATACCTAGATATCCCCCCCCCAGTGTTTTGATTCAGTGCATCTGCAGTGTGCCTCCATTTAAAGACAAAGTGTAGATGAGAGACTAGGTCAAAGCCTTGGCCTCTATTTCGCAGAGGGCCCCTGAGGCGTGGGGGAGCAGACAGAAGGTCAGGACACCTGTCTGCCCAACAGAACTATGTCCTGTCCTTCAGGCCCCCATGTGACAATACACAACTAGTGAAAAGAAAGCGAGGGGAAATGAAAGAGAACGACAATGCATTTTCACACATGGGCAGAAATGGCGGAAGGTCAGCGGTTTCATCCCTAACCGGCGGGGGGGGGGGGGGGGGCGGGACAGGGGGGGGGGGTCTGGACAGTTTTCCCCATCTAGCCGACATCAGTGGATGATATTAAAATACGCTATGGAAAAGCATTTTTCTTAACTTCTTCTCCCTCTATATCTTCCATGTACACACATAGCATAGCATGCCAGACAACCACGGTGCATGTCTGTTATAACTGGGTAATTGGTTGTATTCAGTCTTCATACCCCGCTGTGATAAAACCCTCTGTTTAGAGGCAACTGCAGGAAGACCTACAGCCAAAGACTGGTGTGGATGCGCTGGCTGCGGGGAGGTGGCAGCTGTGTGTTCATGTGTGAATCCCTGTTACAAAGAGAAAAACAAGGTGACACCACCAGCCATCCACAGCTGCAGCAAGTAAGCTTTACCTCACCGTCATCTGCATTGATATGAATGAGAGCGAACTTTTTGTGCACACATGCACACACACTTTCGTTTCTCCTCGCTGTGTGTGCGCCTGTGTGTGTGTGTGTGTGTGTGTGTGTGTGAGTGTGTGTGTGTGTGTTGTTTATGTGCTTTTATGTCTTTCCCCTTGTTATCTCTTGGGCTTTCTGCAGCTCCGGCACCCCAGGGGATGAGAAGAGAAGACAAACACGGTTTGATGTGGTCGAATTTTTCTGCCATCGGAGAATGAGGCGAAGAGAGGAGCATAATGGGGAAAAAAAATCCTGAAAGTGAGATGCAAAATGTAATTGCCTCCTCAATCACGTTCAAAAGAACTCACTATCACCACGGTGCTTTCCCTCCCCGTGCTTGATACATAGGGAATTATTAGACCTGCCGTCCTTCACACAACCACAATAAAGAATCATCGGCGGACAAATCGAATGGTGAGATACTGAGCTATGTAATCACCGGGATTTATCTCCATTTTACAACCTCTTATCATTTTGTAATTCAGATTTCCAACTGTTGCCTCTCCCCTCTGGGATAGAGCGAGGGACGAGGCTGGTGATTGATGGCTCGCTCGGTCACAGTCGCTCTCGCTTCTCTCTTTCCTGTCCTCTGTCTTCAATCAGTTGCCACGGGCGAAGTTTTCAGCAAACGGCTAAAATACTATAGATGTACACATGTGTGGACTTGTGATGTTTTGTCTCTTTTTTTTGGCAAATAAACTCAGAATGTGTGTTGTCACCACACATGGTCGCCCACCGTCCGGTTTTTCAGTGGCTGCACTGAACAAAATGCTGACTGTGATTGATGAAGGGCAGTGCTATGTAAAGAACACAGCCAGGCCTTGAATGATTTACAGTGTCTCTCTATAATAAATGGTACAATTAACACTGCACTGTGTGGATACACACACCGAAAGTCAGCGGTAATGCAAGTTGAATAAAAATGGAAAGAAATTGACAGAGTGTAGTGAAGCATAGTATGGTGTTTACTTCTGATGCAGACCATGAAATGCCATGAAATGCACACACAACTGGTCTTCAGACATATGTTTTGTGGTGTCTTGCCAAGCGAGACTGCTATTCTAGACACTCATGTTTCCAATTCATTAAAAATGCATTTGTCATGTATTCTATCTGCTGGGATGTTCATGTACGAATGTTAAAACTGCCGGGTGATAAAACAACACAGACTGCTGTTATGGTACAGAAATTTATTTCCCTCAGTGCAGGTGGAGGATTGTATGGATAACTCCACGTTGTATAACATTTTGTCAGAGTCATATTCTATCTTTATGAACCGCAGCCCGGTGGCAAAGTGAGGAGGAGTCGGCTTCTGCTGCTGCTGCTCAGGCTGAGGAGCCGGAGCAGTAGCCAGCAGGATGAAGTATGAACCACTGGGCAGCTCCACGGGCTGACACTGAGCAAGCAAACACAAGGTTGGCTGCATTTGTGCAGTAATATCAAGGCAGGGTGAGGCTTTGCTGCGGCTAAGGAGATTCAGCGTGGACACGGGTGTTAGAGCCAGGTCTGCAGGCATCAAATTTTATAACATGAAATGTCAAAAAAGGTCAAAACTCTTTTTAATTTCTTACAGCCTGAGTATAAAAGCCCAATATTAAATTGGTTACTGTGTCTGACCGAAAGCACATCCCTCCACTAACCTCCCCCCAATTAAGATTTCCCTTATCTGCATATCTTTGCCTTGTGGGAGGAAGTGAGAAAACACCCACACCAATATGAGAACTGCGCTACTGAGCAAGAGTGCTAACCGTCACACCGCAGCGCCGCGCCACCAGCAGAAAATGTTTCACTAAATGTGAAAGTGATGTGAATGAGATGTGAAATGTGTAAATGTGATAAAAGCGGTTATCTAATTATGGTTAATTAGTTGGTTAAAATCACCAAGCACTCTTAAATATCAGTATAATGGAGGTTCTGCAACTCAGGTGAAATGTCGGACATTTTGTAATTCTTTGCCTCAGAAGCGCCTGGAGTGTTGTTATACATAAAGGGAATGGCATTTTGAAGACCCTGCCACGGCCACAAAGGTGCTTTAATTCATTGTGATTAATTAGAACTCAGCTTGGGTTGAAGCTGGCCAGGCCATGTTGGGATTTAAGTGGTGAGGTCATCAGACTCAAGGTGCTCTCACTGGGACTTGAACATAGGATGCACTTATTTCATTTGCTTCTTTAAAATGAACCTTGGGACTATCCCATTCAATATAATGAGCATGGATGATAGAGACTGTAGTACTGTACTATATAGTGGAGGTAAAAATGGCTAACTTAGCCAATTATAATAAGACTTATGTGTGACGTGCGAACTGGATTTCTGCTCGGGAACCCTACGTATATAACACACTTCACATGGTTTCAGTTAGGTAGATTTAATTATTTGGAGTATGTCACAGAAATGGTGAGATATGAAAAAGGGACAACTTGGAAGTGTGGCAAAAGATCTGCAGTCATGCGGGCTACAATCAAACCAGCACCGAACTTCACTTGATTAACTTAAATGATCCACTTGCTGTGGATGTTAGAACATAGAAACAAGTGAGTTGTTATGGATGATGGTTAGAGTTTCCCCTGCAAGCCCCCGGTACAAAGACTGGATCATGTCTGATCCAAATGTGGCAGGAGATTGTCTGGAGGATACACTGTGAGTGATTGACCATGATGATGAGACTTTAAACAAGACCAACACACAACAAAAAAAACAAAAACAAAAATTGAAAGATAAGTGTAAGACACATCTAAAACATTCAAAAGGTTTTGGTGAAAAGGGCCTACGCTAGTGGTAATGTACTGTAAACTCAATAAGTCACATGACTTGACTATCCTGTGTCCTTTAAAGTGAACCATCTTTGCTTCGAGTCTACAGGTTATTTAACGCGGTGGTGTCTGACTGTACGATTCATGTGCCAAAAGTAAACTACAGAGTTCATTTGCAGTTATTGACATTCTCTGCAGTTCAGGTCTGAAAACAGCCATGAAGTCGCGCAGTAGACTGCAGCTTCTGTCGTTCCCTGCTCTCAAAGCAACAGGAAAGTACTTTGTAAAACTGTTTCTTTACTCACAGCGAGTATGTCAGCTCCCCCTCCGACTGCTACAGAGGAGCGGAGATTGACTCACAGACACCCGTTAATGAAGCAGTCGTGTAACACTGCAAAGGCACAAATGTGAGCACACTGACGCGAAGATACCGGAACACACACGTACACACACATACGCAGACAGAAGGTGATCCATAACAACTCCCTCCTCATTACTGTGAAAGTCGGATTACCAGTCTCACCCTCACGCCCCCCAACCCTCACCCTCCTACTGCATTGCTGGCACTCTTCTATGTTGTAGTGGCGAGCGGACAGGAAGGAAGAGCTTTGAATGATTTTTTTTCCTCGGTTCTCTTGAGATGTCAGCTCCTATTCTCTCTGGTTGGGAAAGGACGAGGGGTGAGGAGCGAGGGAGGAGGATTTCAGAGACTGGGGGAGGACGAAAGCAGAGACGGAGAGAGAGAGAGAGAGAGAGAGAGAGAGCAAGAGCGCGCGTGAGAGAGAGAGAGGTTGCAGCTGAGATCCACGCAGCACTCTAGGCTACAAAGAAGACCTGTCTGCTGACTTTAATGCTGTGCGCTGCCACCAGCAGAATCTTTAGAAAGAGGAGAGAGAGACGTTACGAGGAGATGAAAGAGAAGGGGGCGAGCCGTGGGGAGATGTTGGGTAAAAGAAGAGGAGCCAGAGCAAAGATGGGCAGCAAAGGTGTTATGACGTCACGTCAGGATGTTGTAAACACACATGCTGCGACGACATCGCACTAAAGATGTGCAGGACGTCTGTCCATCGTGAAAATTAGCATTCTGTCGGCTCCAGTGTTGATGCTCACTCCGCTCTCAACAAAATTAGGACATGAGTGTCTCCTTCCCATCATTCATAATGCATGACACACTGTGTGTGAGGCATATCACTTTAGACGCAGGCCACACCAAACCCTGCTGAGGATTAGGCGAAGAAGATCTCCTAAAGAATAAGGGATTCCAAGATGGCTCAGAGTGGAAGCATCATTTATAATTGAATCTTCCCCAGAGGATAGTGCAGCCTGTCTGCCTTTGCCAAGGCTTCACGGAGAGCGCGCAACTCCTCTGTCTGTCTGTCTGTCTGTCTGTCTGTCTGTCTCCCCCTCCTCCCTGGAACAACTGAAAGGCTCTCATACACAAATACAACACAGCAACCTCAGCAGCTGATCTCATCCCAAGGCCTTTATGACTCAAACCCAGTTGGCAACATTTACCCATCCTGAACTGTTTTTTTTTATTTTTTATTTTTTTACAAACTTGCCTTGTACAGCGCGAGGAAAAGGAAAAACTTTACATTATACACATTATACCAGGACATTGCATCATATGAGTTCAACACTAAGTTATGTCATTTCTGTCACAATGATTAGGAAGTGATATCAAGGGTTGACAGTTGTGGTCAAGGTGCATTGTGTAAGAATTTGGTCATTTTTTTCACTTCTAAAAATGACTATGATAATGATGATGATTTTAAGACATAAATGATATTTTCATTAATGTATAATCACCTAAATATTTTTTTCATTACCCTTAAATGATCCCGTTAATGTATATTTACATGAGTAGCGGGTCCTCTCCACGTGGGAGGCAATATTTTTTACAGTAGCCCAAAGTAGATGTATATTTTGAGTTTTAATGACAACTGAAGTTGATCACAGGTTCTCCTGCATGTTCAGAAGTGTGAGAAGGTGAAGTGATGGATTCAAAATGGAACTTCACCTCTAGGTGTCGCCAAATCTTACAAACTGCACCTTTAAAAAGAGGATCACTCCTATCTAACATTGTTTAGTCTGACTGTACTCTCATTCACAAATGACCCTGGCTGTTCAGCCGTAGTGCAGCATACAGATGTTTGGTGGTGATAAAAGCCCTGTGAGCAACATGTTGCCGCTATTTTTCACATGATGTCAACAAACTGTGGCAGCAAATGGATTTCGCTGGCTCTGTGTGTTTGTCTCAGACTGGCTGTGTACAGAAGGTAATAAGTCAGGACTGATTGACTATCTGTCAGCCTGGCTGCCACCTTTGCCACCAAAGCAAGCAACCGGCCCGACTGTTTGCTGGATGGACGGTGGCTGATGTTAATTTCAAGCACAAAGCTCCTACACCTCCTTCTTCCTCAAGAGGCTTCCACACGGTGGCACATCTGCAAGTAGCACTCGGCCATTTCAACGTGCAGGAGCAGGCAACTGATAACTGTTGAAACCTGGGAGACGGCAATACTTCCTTTCCCACGTCAATCCACTCTTCTGATATGCAGGCTGTGTATTACAAATATAGATCACACTTATGAAACAACTTGAGGATCTATGAATCATGCCATATATCTCACCCGTCTTTGAAGAATATGGATTAGAGTACACGATAGACCGATGCATCTTGTACGTCAGAGGTCTAATCGTCCCTTTGATATGACTACATCAAATAGAAGTGCTTCAACATAAAATGAAACTGATGGTTCTTTTGCGTATGAGGAAAAAAAATAACAGTGTAATCAAGCTGACAATACAGATCTGTGTTTCGGAGACGAAAACAATCAAATTGTGAATACAAAAGCCCAATAACCTTTGATAATGTTCTGTTTCCCTGGCATCCTCCTTTTTGTCCGAAATGATGCTTTGCCCACTGAAACACAACCTCACTGTCTTCTCTAAAGCAAGCTCAGCTGCACCTGTGGTTGGCATGGCAACCCCACATCGAAGCCCGCCTCTGTCTGTGACAAACCTGAGATCGCCTCCAACCTTATACCAACATCAAACACCTTTACATCTCACTGATTATCTCACAAGCAGGTGCACCACGGTAACGACAATCAGAAATGGTGGAATGTGCAAAGCAATGCACCTCCCACACTTCCTGCTCTCTCTCTCTCTCTCTCGCTCTCTTTCTCTCTCTCTCTCTCGCTCTCTCTCTCTCGCTCTCTTTCTCTCTCTCTGTCTGTCGCTCACAAACAGAGAAAAAATCATAGACATCCGGAAATCTGATTGGAGTGTGAGACGGAGAAAAAAAAAAAATCAATCAAGTTTGTACTGAAGTTTTCTCAGACACCTCCCTCTGAGCCAAGGACTTCAATCCCACAAAAACATTTAATGTGGCGTTCACTGCAGCGTGCGCTTTTACCACAAAACTTGAGTCATAAATGGCAACCTTGATGAAGTGATTGGCTTCGACAAGTAGCTGTTATTTTGGCCCTATATATGTCTAAGGTCTTGGTTTGCATGCTATTATTGCATGGACACAATCAGTGGGAGACGACAGCAGTTACCCAACATGTAAATTAGGATGATTCTCTCTGTGTGTGTGCACAATATGTTCCACATTCAACATTGATACTGC